>AWUE01017350.1:0-17093 GCA_001974825.2 Corchorus olitorius
TTATGTTTTAATTTCAGCCGTTAAATTAATTTGATCTAATAAGGGTCTAAAAAGGGTGTAAAACTCTTGTTTTACACTGGGTGTAAGTGGATCCCTCCTCAATTATTAATTATAATTACAGTGGATTATTAATATTTTCCATAATTTAATAAAAGGTTAAATATTAGATTTACAATATCTTTACATAATTAATAAAAAAGTTAAATGACTAAAAAGAATATTAATTAAAAAATTATTATATTATAATACTAAGGGTATTTATGAAATTTCCCAATTAGAATTTTGAAACTCGTACTTTTATATTTAATAGTTTTAGTTTTCCCAACGTGTTTAAATGAAATATTCATATGAAATTATGATGACTTCCCTATTAAATTATAATAATTACACTATTTTTGATTACCTCCTTATGAAATTTTGATAACCTTCATATGAAATTTTAATAACGATACTATGGAATTTCGAGAACCTTTTTATAAATTTCTTTAACCTTTTTTATGAAATTTTGTTAACCTCCTTAAGGAATTTTAAAGACCTCACTATGAAATTTTGATGACTTCCTAATAAAATTTTTGATAACCAACACTATGAGATGTTGATAACCTCCATATGAATTGTTAGTAATCACACTCTGAAATTTTGATAATCACACTATGAAATGGTTATAACCTCGCTATGAGATTTTGATAAACCTTCCTATAAAATTTTATAACCTCCTTATGAAATCTTGATAACTACAAATTTTGATAACCTCCCTATGATTTTTTGATAACCTCATTATGAAATTTTGTTAATCTCCCTATGAAATTTTGATCTAAATACTATGAAATTTTGATAACCCTCTTATGAAATTTTGATGACCTTCATATGAAATTTTGATTACTCCATAATAAAAGTTTAATAACCTTCCTAATTTGGTAACCATACTATGAAATTTTGATAACCTCCCCAGAAATACCACTATGGAATTTTGGTAATCACATTTTGAAAATTTAATAACCTCTTTACGAAATTTTGATAACCTCTCTATAAAATTTTGTTGACCCCTCTATGAAATTTTGATAATCACATTATGTAATTTTGATAACCTCGCTTTGAAATTTTGATAACAACATTATGAAATTTTGATAATCTTCCTATAAATTTTGATAATCCGAACTCTATGAAATTTCGATAATCACTTTATGAGATTTGATAACCTTCTATCAAATTTTGGAACTCCTTTTGAAATTTAGATAACATCCCCATGAAATATTAGTAACCTCCTTATGAAATTTTGTTAATCACACTATGCAATTCTTATAACCTCGCTATGAAATTTTGATAACCTCTTTGATAACCTTTCTATAAAATTGTTATAACCACACTATGAATTTCAATAACCTTCCTAAGAAATTTTAATAACCTGGTCCTATGAAATTTTGATAACCACACTATGAAATTTTGATAACCTTCCCCTGAAATTTTGATAACTTGCATATGAAATTTTGGTAACCACACTATGAAATTTTGATAACCTCCTCATGAAATTATAACAACAATCTTATGAAATTTTGATAACCACACAGAGACAAGAAAATCAAAATCATAATATCACCTACTCTTCTAACTCAATAATATCCAATTGAACACAGTGAATGCGGCAAAACATTATATAACGAATAGATGGAGCTTCACTAACAATAGTATTGTACGTGTTAGTGTTAGTATAATCTTTTTATTGACATTTAAAAATTGAAATTAAAAGTAAAATATTAAATTCAAAAAATAATAGTAAAGGAAATTTGCATGTTCATCAACGAAAATCAATTTGACAAATTTATAAAAATTCGATCTAAATTGAAATTTTTAATTAATTTTTAAATAATAAAATTATACTAAATTTTCATAATGGCAATTTAGAAATATATTTTAAAAAAAAGGGTACAATCGGAAAACATAAAGTTTCCCATTATTCGTAGAAATTTGCATGTTCATCAATGAAAATCAATTTTACAAACTTATAATTCGGTCTAAATTGAAATTTTATAATAAATTTTAATAATGTCAATTTAGAAATATATTTGAAAAAAGGGTACAATCAGAAAATATTTTCCATTGTTCGTAGAAATTTGCATGTTCATCAATGAAAATCAATTTTACAAACTTATAATTCGGTCTAAATTGAAATTTTATGATAAATTTTAATAATGTCAATTTAGAAATATATTTGAGAAAGGGTACAATCAGAAAAAATAAAGTTTTCCATTATTCGTACTTCTTTTTGTTTCCCACCCAGTATCCAGAGCTTTGCTCTGACTAATCCGGATTCGACCTGGGTCACGCACCTGGGTTTGGTGGGTGAGTCTACCAACAGGGGCGGCTGCATACACAAGGGCTCGAACTCGAGACCTGCTTAAGCTGGAACAAGCCGCTTACCACTTGATCCAACCCCATGTTGGTATTATTCGTACTTTTATATATAGTAAGTATAGATAGATTTGGAGAAACTATTGATTTTGTCTCATTTCGGCCCAATAGGCCTATTAGGCTCGTTTGAGTCCATGAAGTCCAAATTGTTAAGCCAGATGTCTTGAACTCTAAATCTGATATTCTTAGACCCAATTCGTTAATATGGAAGCCCAAATAAGGAGTGCAAGTCCAATCAATAATTATGATGCAGTAATGATTCAACCCTGATGCAGCATTGTTAAATCCTATTTAAAAGAGGACTTCACAAGAGCAGCTTTGAAAAAAATTTATAACTTTTGATCCATAGCTCAGAAAAATGCAAATGAGGTATTGTTGGAAAGATGATTCCGAGATCTACAGCTTTTATGTTTATCTCGAGACCTAATTCTGCCATTTTGGTGGACGATTTTTCCCTTGAAATTTCTGGACAGAATTGATCATCTCCTAAACCGACTTGGAGAATGTTTTGAACGAAAATTCAGATGATAAAAATGATGTGGAGCATCCCTATTGGCCACGTTGGATCCTAATTAATGAGGATAATCTAAATTTTCATTATTTTAATAGTGGAATAATTGGGTTGGAATCAGCTGCGACAAGGCTGGAAGCATCACAAATCTAAGCCTTGCAGGATATCATCTGAGAGGTACACTTCATAGTCTCAACTTCATTTCCTTCCCAAACCTAACCAGGCTCAACCTTCGTGAAAATTCGTTCTATGGGCCCATCCCCTCACACATTGGTAACCTTTCTAAGCTCATTTTCCTTGACTTGTCTTACAATTACTTCACTGGGAATATCCCATCTCAAATTTTCTTATTGAAAAGTCTCGAGTCAATTTCCTTGGCAAAAAATGAGATGAGTGGTCCCATTCCAAAAGAAATAGGAAGCCTGACTTCAGTTTCTGAGATCTATTTTTTTTAAAACTATCTAAGTGGTTCAATCCCATTGTCTATAGGAAACTTAACCAATTTGTCTTGTGTTCACCTTTACGAAAATAAACTTTCAGGGTTAGTACCTCCAGAGGTAGGAATGCTTAAGCATCTCATAGACATCCGTTTGTATTTCAACAATCTCTCTGGCTCAATCCCCACCTCCATTGGAAACTTAACCAAATTGTCTACTCTTTACCTTCATATAAATCATCTTTCTGGGTCAATACCTGAAGAGATTGGGATGCTTAAATCTCTTATTGATCTTGAATTGGGTAACAACAATCTCTCTGACCCAATCCCTACATCTATTGGAAACCTAACCAAATTGCTACTCTTTACCTATATAAAAATCAGCTTTCTGGGTCAATACCTAAAGAGATTGGGATGCTTAAATCTCTTACCGATCTTGAAATGAATACTAACACTCTCTCTCGCTCAATCCCTGCCTCCATTGGAAACCTAACCAAATTGTCTATTCTTTACCTTCATACAAATAAGCTTTACGGGTCAATACCTGAAGAGATTGGGATGCTTAAATCTCTTATAGATCTTGAGTTGAGTACCAACATTCTCTCTAGCTCAATCCCTGCCTCCATTGGAAACCTAACCAAATTGCCTACTCTTTCCTTCATACAAATCAGCTTTCCGGGTCAATACATGAAGAGGTTGGGATGCTTAAATCTCTTACAGATCTTGAGTTAAGTACCAACATTCTCTTTGGCTCAATCCCTGCCTCCATTGGAAACCTAACCAAATTGTCTACTTTTTACCTTCATACAAATAAGCTTTCCGGGTCAATACCTGAAGAGGTTGGGATGCTTAAATCTCTTACCGATCTTGGGTTAAATACCAACAATCGCTCTGGCCCAATCCCTGCCTCCAATGGAAACCTCACCAAGTTGTCTACTCTTTTCCTTCATACAAATCAGCTTTCCAAGTCAATACCTGAAGAGGTTGGGATGCTTAAATTTCTTAAAGATCTTGAGTTGAGTACCAACATTCTCTCTGGCTCAATCCCTGCCTCCATTGGAAACCTAACCAAATTGTCTACTCTTTACCTTCATACAAATAAGCTTTATGGGTCAATACCTGAAGAGGTTGGGATGGTTAAATCTCTTACCGATCTTGGGTTGAATACCAACAATCTCTATGGCCCAAGCCCTGCTTCCATTGGAAACCTAACCAAGTTGTCTACTCTTTTCCTTCATACAAATCAGCTTTTCGGGACAATACCTGAAGAGGTTGGGATGCTTAAATCTCTTACAGATCTTGAGTTGAGTACGAACATTCTCTCTGGCTCAATCCCTGCCTCCATTGGAAACCTAACCAAATTGTCTGCTCTTCACCTTCATACAAATAAGCTTTCCAGGTCAATACCTGAAGAGGTTGGGATGCTTATATCTCTTACCGATCTTGAAATGAATACCAACACTCTTTCTGGCTCAATCCCTGCCTCCATTGGAAACCTAACCAAATTGTCTACTATCTACCTTCATACAAATCAGCTTTCCGAGTCAATAACTGAAGAGGTTGGGATGCTTAAATCTCTTACTGATCTTGGGTTGAATACCAACAATCTCTCTGGCTCAATCCCTGCTTCCATTGGAAACTTGACGAGTCTTATTTGGTTAAGCCTTTTCGATAATAATATATCGGGCTCAGTTCCTCCAACATTTAGCAATTGCAAAAGTTTATACAGAGTTAGGCTTGAAGGGAACCACCTCACGGGAAATATATCAGAAATTTTTTGTATATATCCAAGTTTGAATTTTATTTCATTAAGTGATAACAGGTTTTACGGTGAACTCTCTCCAAAGAGGGGGCAATGCCGTAATTTAACAAGCTTTCAAATTTCCAATAACAACATTTCTGGAGAGATACCACCTGAGTTAGAGCACGCAACACAATTGCAGCAACTTGATCTCTCTTCAAATCATCTCAGTGGTGAGATTCCCAAAGAATTGGGAGCATTGAGATTGTTTTATCTTTTGCTAGATGGTAATCAACTTTCAGGGAAAATTCCACCAGAGGTTGGATTTCTTTCAAATCTAGAACATCTTAACTTGGCATCAAACAATTTGAGTGGACCAATCCCTGATCAAATTGGGGAGTGCATCAAGTATTGAACTTGAATTTGAGCAATAATAAACTTGGAGGAAGAATTCCATTCTCAATAAGCAACATATATGCTCTTGAGAGTCTAGATTTGAGCCGGAATTTACTTGGTGGAGAAATACCACAGTAGTTTGGTAAATTAAAAATGTTGGAAACATTAGACCTTTCTCACAATATGCTCAATGGTTCCATCCCAATCAATGCTTTCAATGATATGAAAAGCTTGACAGTTGTGAATATATCCTACAACTACTTAGAAGGCCCAATTCCCAACATGAAAGCATTCCTTGAGGCTCCATTTGATGCTTTAAGAAACAATAAAGGTCTATGTGGAAATGCCACGGGGCTAAAGCCTTGTGGTCTCGCCGCTAGTAAGAGAGCCAATCAAAGAAAAAATTTGAAGCTCATTATTTTGATCGTGGTTCCTATCATGGGTACTTTGCTTTTGTTATTTGTCTTGGCTGCATGTTTCTTCACTCTCCGTCAGAAGAATCGGAGGAGAAACAAAATTCCCAGTGCTACAGGATCTCTAGAGATCATCACATTGTGGGGATACAATGGGCGAGCACTTTATGAAAACATTGTGGAAGCCACAGAAAATTTCGACTCTAACTATTGCATTGGGTCAGGAGGATATGGAAACGTTTATAAAGTTGTGCTGCCAGTTGGTCAGATTGTTGCTGTCAAGAAGCTTCGCCAAACAGAAGACAGCGTGCTTGTGCACAACTTGAAAGCATTTGAAAGCGAGATTCAGGCTTTAACAGAGATAAGGCATCGCAACATTGTGAAGCTACATGGTTTTTGCTGGCATTTAGAGCATTCATTTCTGGTTTACGAGTTCGTTGAAAGGGGAAGTTTGAGATTGATCTTAAGCAACGATGGGGAGGCAAGGGAGTTGGATTGGAAGAAGAGGCTTAATGTAGTCAAAAGGAGTGGCCAACGCTTTGTGTTACATGCATCATGTCTGTTCGCCGCCTATTATTCATAGAGACATTTCAAGCAACAATGTTTTGTTGGATTTGGAGTATGAGGCTCATGTCTCAGATTTTGGAACTGCTAGGCTTTTAAAGCCTGACTCCTCCAATTGGACCTCATTTGCAGGCACCTTTGGCTATATAGCTCCAGGTATTTAACTTGGTCCTTAAATATGATATTTGTTTTAATTAATTATAAATTAGATTATTTGTAGAAAAATTGATCTCAGTTTTGACAAAAATTGTATGCATTAAGGAAAGAAATTTAAAGTTGAGAAATAAGTTTAAATAGCATATATCTTTATATATACCAATTCATGTTTGATGATTGTATTTCCACATTTGTTTATGCAGAATTGGCTTATACAATGAAAGTAGATGAGAAATGTGATGTTTATAGTTTTGGGGTGCTGACATTGGAAGTTCTGATGGGAAGGCATCCCGGTGATCTTCTTTCATGTTTGTCATCTACTTCAACACATAAAGAGCAAAAGATTTTCTTCAAAGATGTGATAGACCAACGTCTCTCGCCATCGATAAATCAAGTGACAGAGGATGTTGTTTCCACCACAAAGCTAGCATTTGCGTGTTTAAATGGAAATCCCCAACAATGTCCAGCAATGCAAGAGGTTGCTCATGCTCTTACCCGTCAATCTCTAGCCCTCCCCAAAGCTTTCTCAATGGTTATATTGGGGGAGCTCTACAATTGAGGTCCTAATCCTATATGCTATTATCAATATATATAGTTCATGCAGCAACCAGCAAGGTATGTGTATCTGCTTAATTTCAAGTTACTATATACTTTTTTCTTACTCTCTCTGCTTTCAAACCTATACTATATTTTGGTGCTCCTCTCTTGCTAACTCCCCACTTGCCTGCAAATATCCTGTTGACCCTCCTGATATTAGTCCAGAAGCAGTTCCACTTCCACATAGTAGGCAAGTTCAATTTCTCTAACATTTTAAGTTCATATGTAAATTTCTTTTACATAGCAAGAAGAAAAATATAGTAAAATGAGTGATGCATGATTTGATAAGAAATTAACCAACCTCCAGTTATGTAGAAAAATTTGATCTGGTTTATGAGTTTGTAGGGGGAAGTTTGAGAATCATCTTAAGGAATGACCAAAAATCACGAGTGTTCACCAGCTATAATTCATAGAGACATTTCAAGCAACAATATTTTCTTGGATTCAGACTATGAAGCTCATGTTTCTGATTTGCAGTCACAATCGGTTAACTCCAGGTATCTTTATTACTAATAAATAATACTAAGTTATTTGGAAAAAAAAAAGTTATTTTGTAATTATTTCATTTTAATCGCAATATCATCATAAATAATTTTCGTTACCATTTAATCAATAATGAAAGTTAAGAAATTTACAATGCTTGTTTACTATAAAGAAACTATGAAGGACAATTATTTTGGCACAGAGAGTAAATAATTTAAGGTAACCATTTCATTAATAATAGAGGTTAGCAAATTTATAATACCAATTCTGAAAAATTATTTCTATGTAATTAAAAAAGATATACATTTATCAACTAATTTTGTAACCATTTAGTTTAAGTAATTTTGGTAACCATGTTATGAATAATATAGGTTATCAAATTTATAGCATCAATTACTTAAAATGCTAAATAGACCTATTATTGAAATTGTTATTGTGTACTATCAAACTAAAATTAGTAACTTTTCATTATAATATATAAGCATTTTGATAACCACTTCATCATTAATGGAGGTATCAAATTTACAATACCTAACTACTAAAAAAAGTTATTTAGGTTATCATAAAAAAAATATATACGTGTTTCAACAAATTCAGTAATTGAATATTGTAAATTTGATAATCTTTATATAATAATAACTCTTTTTACAAAAATCAAATTCTAATACTAATTATTGTTTAACCCATGTGTTTTTTATGATAAAAAAATAAAATTAACTCTAAAAGCTATCAGTCTTGTGAATATGTAGTGAATGCTTTAACATCGAAAGGTTGTCGAGTACAGGCTATTGAAATAAAAGCTTCACCAGTCGCATTAACACAAAATGATGCCTCAAGCCCTTAACACCTTTTGGAAAAATACATTTTGAAAAAGTTCACAGAAGCTAAAAAAATCAATTTCAGATCACAAGAAGTTTGAAATCTCAACAAGGCAGAACACTTGAAGAATTTTAAGTCAAGACAGAGCTTAGAGTTGAAGAAACAGACAGTCACATTAGTGGGACTACTGAGCTGAAGATTAAAGCGACCAACGCATGAGGATTGTACAGTACGGACAAGTCAAAGTTGTCAATGTGTCGGCCGCCATAAAAGGACAAAAACAGGGGTAGAAATATAAAAGCCACCCAATAATGGCTAGTTGAAGCCTGTGGCTATTTAAACTCAAATCAGACTGTTGAGGTCAGGTTTGAAGCATTTTTTTTAAAGTCTTTTGCATTCTTCTCTCCAGAATTTCACTCCCAAATAATCCAAAGCTTATTAGTGACTTTAATTCTTACAGTGCTTGGTTTTTTAGTATTTCTTGTTAAAGTTTTAAATTTCTATATACTGTAACTAGGATCAAAGTTGTGTAACTTGATCTTCGAGGATCTGTTTTCTAAACTTTCTTTATGCTTCTTTTTGGTGTATTAAGTGCGACGAGAGCACTTGTTATTGTTGCGTTTTGAACTTTGGAGTTAAGCTTGGTTTTGTGTACAAAGGCTTTGTGAAGGCCAGTTATAACTTCATTGTTTAGTGGATTTCTAAATCCTTGGTGTGGTATCCAAGGTAGTGGATGTAGGCTTGAAGGGCCGAACCACTATAAATCGACGCGCCAAATCTCTCCTCTCTTCACTCGATTTAACTTTTCAATTTTATCTCCCCCCATCTGTATTATCATCCAATACTCAGTGTTCCGTTAACTGCTTTACTAGTTTTCTTATAACAAATTGTTTTGCTTAAGTTTCAATTATGTTGAGTTCATTAGTGCATTTATTTTCTTGCATTTATTAGTGTCTTTACACTTTGTTACAGAAAACGCAAAAAAGATTTGCAATTTGCTATTCACCCCCCCCCCCTAACAACCTATAACGAGACCAACAATTGGTATCAAAGCTTGGATGTTGATCATATCGGACTAACAGCCGTACGAGTGATCCAATATATATGTCTGGAAGTACGTTTACTATAGCTAAAGGGCAATCGATAAATCGTCTGCCCCTGTTTGATGGCACTTGCTACCATACCTGAATAACGAAAATGACTATCTACATGTGTGCTGATAACTATGAGATGTGGGAAATTGTCAAGAATGGACCTTTTGTCCCCACAAAAGAAATCTGGTGATCAGTAGACCAATTGGAAAGAGCTGAATAGACAAAAAAGGATCTAAGGAAAGTTCAGTTGAACTTTAAAGCCATTAATATACTCCACTGTGCTCTCAATCCCACTGAAATCAACAGAGTCTCTACGTGTGGCTCGGCACGAGAAACCTGGGGAATTTGAGGGTTACTCTTACTCATGAGGGTACCTCATAGGTCAAGGAATCAAAGATCAATTTGCTTACTCATGAGTATGAGACCTTCAAGATGAATATCTTGAAGATACTATATATAACTACTATGACAGCCAAATTTTCCAACATCACCAATCAACTTAAACAGCTAGGAAAGGGAATCCCATAATCTAATATGGTGAAAAAGATACTAAGACTCCCTAGAGCCTAGACTCCAAAAACCACACTGCTATTACAGAGGCAAATTAAAGGATCTCAACACTATATTTGATGAAATATGTGGATTTTTCCTCATTCATGAGTTGGAACTAAAAGAAAATAATGATAAGGACAAGAGGAAAGCTGCTGAAAGAAAATGGGATTAGCTCTGAAGAGGAAAAAAAAATACCATGTAGTAGTAGACTTGTACCAAAAATATATGAAGAGGAAAAAGAGAAAATCATTTAATTTGTATATAGCGAAGTCATAACCATGCATGAAGACTTAGACTTTGTTTGCCCATTTCTTGGGCTGCAAATGAAATAGATTTTGAGTATGTTTTGTTAGGATTTTGACCCAATTCCTAATTAGATTTGGATTAGGATTTTAGAGTTTTTTTATTGGTGGACAAGAATGCTAATAAGAAAGGAATTCTTGGAGTCTAAGTTTGTGTTAGTATAAATAAGCAGTTTGTGATTACATTTTTTTAGTGTGTGTGAGATTGTGTGAGAGAGAAAAAGCTGAGATAGCTTTATGTTGTTGTGAGAGAATCACCCATGGTGTTGGGTTGATTAGATTGAGAGTTTGCTAGTGAGATCGTTATGATTGTTGATTGTAATTAATTGTTTTGATATTGGAGATTTGTGGCATAGGTCCACAAGAAAATTTGCTTTGTTGTTTCCACTTTAATTATTTGTTTGGTTAATTCCTGGGATATCCGAAGTTACAACAAGTGGTATCAAGAGCTTGGTTGATTAGAGATGGCATACACCAGCAGCGGATCAACTTTGAAGTTTGAGATTGAGTCGTTCAATGGAATGAACAGTTTTCAGATGTGGCAGAGTACGATAACAGATGTGTTAGTACATCAAGGATTGGGAGATGCGTTTAAAACTGATAAGCATGCAGCGCTGAATGAGAACAGGTAGAGAGATATTAAACGAAAAGCAGTAAGTACAATTCGTTTGTCTCTTGCTACTGAAATTAAGTATGATGTGTTAGATGTGAAAACCCCAAAGGAGTTAGTTGATGGATAAGTTGGAGTCGATTTATATGTCAAATCGACTACTAACATGTTGTTTTGAAGAGAGAATTATTCGGATTGAAGATGAAGGTGGGAACAAAATTAAGGGCACACCTAAACGAGTTCAATAGATTGGTTACTAAGCTGCCAAGTAATGAAAGATGTTGATGAAGCAGTTTTGTTGATTAATTCTCTTATTGACAAGTATGATCATGTGACTAAAGCTTTGATGGTTGGTAGGAAAACCTTGAGTTTGCAAGATGTGACTTCTGCAATTTTTGAGTATGATAGTTTGAAAGAAATTGAAAAGAAAGATGAAGAGAATGGTGCACTTATGGTGGAGCGTTGAAGAACTAATGGAAAAGATAAGAATGATGCAAGATCGAGGGGTAGATCCAATGAAAGAGGAAGATCAAGATCGAGGCCAAGGGTAGATATGAGTAGCAAGGAGTGCTATTATTGTCATGAGATGGAACACATAAAATCCTACTACAAGAAGTTAATGGAAGATTTGGGGAATTTCATGAAATCTAAAGAGAAGAATAATGCTGGTGTTAATGTTGCTGATGTTGATAGTAATGAATATTCTAATGAAGATTTTGTTTTGATGGTGCAAGAAGAAAAGAAAGATACTAGAAATATGTGGGTGTTTGATTCTACTTGCTCTGAGCATATTTGCACAAAAAGAGAATGGTTTTTGAAGCTTGAGAAGTGTGATAAGCCTGTTTACATGGCTAATAATCGTGAAGAAAAAATTGAAGGCATTGGGAGTGTGAAACTTCGTTTGCATGATGGAAGTGTCAAGATGTTTGGGAATGTAAGGTATGTTCCAAACTTTACAAGGAATTTGATTTCGCTTGGAAAGTTGGATAGCTTGGGTTATGGATATTCTTGCCGAGGTGGAGACTTGAAGATCACCAAAGGTTCGATGATTGTGATGAAAGGAGTGAAAAATTCAAAGAATTTGTATGAATTGATTGGAAGCACAATTAGAGGAGATGGATCGGTATCTTCACATCAAATTGAGAAGAAGGATGTGGATTTGCCAATAAAGAAGAAAGTTACTTTTGTAGATTTGGTTAAAGGGTGGAGCAATTAATCTTTGATGAAAGAATTTGAGTGAAGGTGGAGATTGTTAGGATTTTGAACCAATTCCTAATTAGATTTGGATTAGGATTTTAGAATTTTTTGATTGGTGGACAAGAATCCTAAAGGAAAGGGATTCTTCGAGTCTATGTTTGTGTTAGTATAAATAAGCAGTTTGTGATTAGTTTTTTTAGTGTGTGTGAAATTTTGTGAGAGAGAAAAAGCTAAGATAGTTTTATGTTGTTGTGAGAGAATCATCCATGGTGTTGGGTTGATTAGATTGAAAGTTTGCTAGTGAAATTGTTATGATTGTTGATTGTAATTGATTGATTTGATAGTGGAGATTGTGGCATAGGTTCACAAGAAAATTTGCTTTGTTATTTCCGCTTTAATTATTTGTTTGGTTAGTTCCTTGGATATCCGAAGTTGCAACGTGTTTACAGTAAATTGACACTTGAGATTGTTCAATTGAAGTCATCAGCAAATTGTGTAATGTGTGATCTCCTTGATCGTCTTACTAATTTCGGTCAAGCAAGTCGATATGATCAAGTAGACAGCATGGAAACCACATTGGACTGTCATTTCTCATTCATTGGTTCACCAATCAAAGTGACTACCAAATAGTGGTAGGGGTGTTAAAATAAATAAAAAAATCTGAAGAGTTTTTTTTTTTATTATTTCAAGAGACCATACAATTTGTATCTAGGAAAGTCATACTTGTGCATGGGCCAAAAAAAAAGTCATACTCGTGCATAACGGTTAGACTTTAGGACAAAAAAATTGCATGAAAAGTCGTACTTGTGCATGGGACACTAAGATATAGCTCCACAGAGGAATTTATTCCTACTATTGCTAGTCACTAAAATCCTCTCTCTATATATTTTTGTATAGGTACCTACCTTGATATTAATCTAGCAAGTTTTACGGTGAACTCTCGCCAAAGTGGGGGCAATGCCATAATCTAACCAGCCTTCAAATCTCCAATAATTACATTTCTGGAAAGATACCACCAGACTTGGAGCATGCCGCTCAATTGCAGGAACTTGATTTCTCTTCAAATCGTCTCACTGGTGAGATTCCTAAGGAATTGGGAGCATTGAGATTGATGTATCGTCTTTTGCTAGATGGTAATCAACTTTCAGGAAAAATCCCATTGGAGATTGGAGCTCTGTCAAATCTGGCACATCTTAACTTCGCATCAAACAAGTTAAGTAGAGCCATTCCTGGAAAACTTGGAGAGTGCTCCATGCTATTGCAGTTGAATTTGAGCACAACACATTCCATGTAAAAGCTATTCCACGATGTTGGTCACAAAAAAAGCACAAGAATCATCATTTTAATTGTCCTTCCACTCTTAGGCGCTCTATTTTTGTCATTTATCTTATTTGGAAGTTGCTTCATTCTTGGTCAAAAGATGCAGAGAAGAAAATCCATGTCAAAGGAAGCACAACCAGTAGAGATCTTCACACTATGGGGATACAACGGAAGAATGCTCTATGAAAACATTGTGGAAGCCACTGAAGATTTCAGGTTCAACTACTGCATTGGGTCAGGAGGGTATGGAAATGTTTACAAAGCTGTGCTGCCAATTGGTGAGGTGGTGGCCGTTAAGAAGCTCCACCAATCAGAAGACGACATGCTTGTCAAAAATTTGAAAGCTTTTGAACGCGAGATTCAGGCTTTAACAGAGATAAGGCATCGTAACGTAGTGAAGCTTCATGGTTTTTGCTGGCATTCAAAGCATTCATTTCTGGTTTATCAGTTTGTAGAAAGGGGAAGTTTGAGGATGATCTTAAGCAACGACCAAGACGCAGCGGATTTGGATTGGAAAAAAAGGCTTAACGTAGTCAGAGGAGTGGCCAACGCTTTGTGTTACATGCATCACGACTGTTCCCCACCTATCATACATAGAGACATTTCAAGCAACAATGTTCTCTTAGATTCAGATCATGAAGCTCATGTCTCAGATTTTGGCACCGCTCGACTTTTAAAGCCTGACTCTTCTAACTGGACCTCATTTCCAGGCACCATCGGCTACATAGCTCCAGGTACTCAATACTACTACTTTTACAGTACAATTGTAACCACTAATCGTTTTGAGTGTTATTTGTTCCATCAATTTTACTTTGGCTAAAGCACCATTTTGCCCTTCAACTTGTAGCGTTAGGACGTTTTGCCCCTGAACTTCAATTTTGGACATTTTGCCCCTAAACTCTCAATTTGAGCCTCTGTTGCCCTCCAGTAACAGATGTGACTAACGACACCGTTATGACGCTGACGTGGCGTGACACGTTGGATGGAGTTTTGGATGTTTTGCCCCTGAATTTTAATTTTGGACGTTTTGCCCCCAAAGCAACAAGAAATTCAACTCGGATTTGACCTAATGTCTTTTATTCATGAGGCAACCAACGCTCAAATTGAGAGTTCAGGGGTAAAATGTCCAAAATTGAAGTTCACGGGGCAAAACGTCCAAACACTATAAGTTTAAGGGGAAAATGATACTTTTGCCATTTTACTTCTCTCTAAACAAATTGTGACGATTATTATTCGAATTCTTTGTTCAGAGTTGGCTTATATATACTATGTGGATGAAAAGTGCGATGTTTATAGTTTTGGAGTGGTGACCATGGAAGTACTCATGGGGAGGCACATCCTGGTGATCTGATTTCGCTTTTTCCGTCAACAGCCTCATCATCTTCATCATCGGTGACACCAAATGATGGGCTACAAATCTTACTCAAAGATGTAATTGACCAACGTCTCTTGATTCCGGTAGGTCAATTTGCCAAGGATTTAGTATCCACCACAAAACTAGCATTTGCATGCTTGAATGTCAATCCCCAACTTCGTCCGACCATGCAAGAGGTTGCTCAAGCCATTAACCAGAAAATATCGCTTCCCTTGTCTACACCTTTCCGACTAATATATATCTATATCTATCTATACTATATTAAAAAGTACGTTCACCTGTAAAACTTTTGAATCGCCCATTATATCCTTATTTTTCGAATATATTTCTTAAATACTTGTTTAAACTTTTATAGTTTTACTCAACTAAAAACTCTACTTTTATTTAATTAAATCTAATATCTTTATAATTTTTACTATTTTACTATTTTAATTAAAAAACTTATATATATTAGAATTTTTTAAATATACTTTTACAGTTTTACTCAACTAAAAACTCTATTTTTATTTAATTAAATCTAATATCTTTATAATTTTTACCATTTTACTATTTTAATTAAAAAACTTATATATATTAGAATTTTTTAAATATACTTTTACAGTTTTACTCAACTAAAAACTCTATTTTTATTTATTTAATTCCAATATCCTTATACTTATTTTATTTTTACCATTTTACTATTTTAATTAAAAAAACTTATATATATTAGAATTTTTTAAATATATTTCTTAAATGAAATTTTTTAAATTTTACAATTTTTTTTAGAAATAAACTTTTACAGTTATTCTACTAAAAAATTTATTTTTATTTGATTAAATTCAATATTATTATAAATATCTTATTTTTACCATTTTAATTTTAAAAAATTTGAGACTTTTTGTTAAATCTGGATCCATAACAATTATAATATAAACTAATAAAAGTATTTTTATCAAGTTTAAAACTAATCATTAATTATTCATCATTTTTTAAAAGTAATTAAGTTAAAATTTTATTTATTTAAAATTTAATTATTGTGATTAACCTTTATTCTATTTTTGGAGTGTGTATTGGTAGTTTAATGTATTGGAGTGTATAATAAGAATTTAAAGTTCTTAAAAATAAAAAGAAAAGTAACATGCAATTATTTCCTTTGACTTCTAAAGTTAGAGGAGTCAATCGGGCGGGTTGGACGGGTTTCGATCATCTGAGTCTAGGTCAAATGAGTCAGGTAATTTTCTCGAATTATTACTCAGCTGGGTTTGAATAAATGATAATTTAGAATGGTTAAATTATAACAATGTGGATTTTATTGAATAAAATATAATTTTAGTTTATAATTTTCTCAAGTCATTCGGGTTTTGACTCATCTGGGTTCAGATCATTCGAGTATGCTGGTTCTAAGGTCAGGCGGGTTCGGGTTTTGGCCTCAGGTCACTCGGGTTTTGGATTTTTCGGATTTAGAACTCGGATCAATTGGGTCAGCCTTGTATTTTTTAATGTTTAATTCTTAAATTTATTATTATTTACTAAAAACATGATGGGTCACGTGCAACGCACGTGGGAGTGAAAACTAGTACTATATTAAAAAGTACATACTCTTGTAAAACTTTTGAATCGCCCATTATACCCTTATTTTTCGAATATATTTCTTAAATGCCATTGTTTAAACTTTTAGAGTTTTACTCAACTAAAAACTCTATTTTTATTTAATTAATAAATATAATATCCTTATAACTATTTAATTTTTATCATTTTACTATTTTAATTAAGAAAAATTATATATATTAGAATTTTTTAAATATATTTTTATAGTTTTACTCAACTAAAAACTCTATTTTTATTTAATTAAATCTGATATCCTTATACCTATTTTATTTTATCAATTTACTAATTTAATTAAAAAATCTTAGATATATTAGTATCCCATTTCAGAATTCATTAAATTTTTAATGTTTAAATATAGTCCCTAAGGGGACACATGTCACCCTTCTAATTAAACCCGCACGGACAGTCTGCTAAATTCCACTAACGGTGTATTGAATAATTTTCCAATTTATAATACTTGTTTACTAAAAAAACTATGAATGACAGTTATTTTGGGACGAAATGAGTAAATAATTTAGGATAACCATTTCA
>AWUE01017351.1:0-36873 GCA_001974825.2 Corchorus olitorius
TTTTACAAGGCACCCACATTTCTCACCCATCACAGGCTACAAACGAAAAGGGTTCAATTTGAGTGGTAGTGATTCCCTAACCATTGCGGAGGTAAAACCTCACGAGAGTATAGGTACTCCACTTCCTCTATCAGGGACGACAATACTTATGCAAATGAAATATGAATGCAACACAAACAAAATAAATTGTGAGGATTTTAAGTAATTTTATTAAGGCTTTTGGTTAATGTTCAATTGTTCATGGCCTGACTCTCGAAGATCCCCAGTGGAGTCGCCAAGCTGTCATAACGTGCAAATCGTGAGACTTGAGCGCTAGACTCATTTGGAAAGGAGTCGCCACCAATCTTTTTTATTCAGGTGTGATTGGGCACCTAATTTGATTAACCATTTTAATGTCTTCTTAATGTGGAATTAAGTTCATTAATAATGATTAAACATTGATCTTTGTTACCAAATTTTGGGTTCGGGAGTTCGATTACGTGTAGGGAAGGTATTAGCACCCCTACAACGCCTGTCAAAAAGACAGTACCATTTAACTAAACATTAACCTTTTAGCCTTAATTATTACTTTAAATCCTTTAAATTTATGATTGTCCATTTTACCTCTTCAATTAATATTGTCTTCAATTTCCTCACATTTTGACAAAAATTTTGAGACAATTATCCTCAAGAGTATTCAAGAAATTTTAAATTTCTCGAAGAGACTCCATCGTCAGAATTTAAATTATTACCCTTATTTTTGATATACTTCTTAAAATGTTTATATTGATTGAATTAAATGATTGATTACAATTATATTGATTGAATTAAATGATTGATTACAAAGTTACAAGGAACTACCACTTGTACATCCCTTGGATTATTCTTATTTATAGATTGATTACAATTCAATTATTTTATTTTTGATGATTACTTTTAAATTTTTATTATTATTATATGATCTCCCACAAATTGGCAAGACTTGAAAAATATTTATTTTTAATAGTTGAATTTTCCATATTAACAATTTTATTTAATTTATTTCCTTTTTTAATATCTTCTAAATCTCCCACAATATGGCAAGATTTAGAAAATATTCTCCTAAAATTAATTATCAATTTTTTATCATTATTTTGATGAAACCTTAATTATGCAAAACCCCCAAATTCCCCACAAGATTGGCAGAACTTGATGGATTTATTTAACCTAATCTAATGCATATGATTTTGAAATAGAATTAAAAGAAAAGGTTTTAAGAAAATGATTTTGCCGTTCACAGTTTATACTCGTACGGGCCAGGAGTAAAATTTTGATGTTTTTGATAAATGACAGAGAAAAATAATTTTTTGATTTTTGAACTTGACCTTAAAATATTGAGACAACTTTGAACCAAACAAATAGCAATAGATAATCCGAAAACAAATCCTGACTAAAGACTAAACATGGCCCAATAGACTAAATAATAGTATAATCCGAAACCAGACTACAATATTGAACAAGATGAAAGAAAGAAAAAATCTAATCCTCAATGACTAATATAAATCTGGAAGTAATTGGAAAAATAAAATATGAAGGAAACATAAAGCAACATAGCCATGCAAAATTGGAAAAGTGGAGCACGTGGATTCTATTGGTGCAAACATACCTTCATGCTTTTGAACTATTTCCTCTTTGATAACCTTTTGATTAACGAGCTGTTTAAACAAGTTTCATTCATCAAATAGAAACTGACAAACACTCATTAGCTTTGATTCCAACAGGGTAGGGCAGTAGCGTAGGGATCTCTTTCGTGCTGGTGAAAAGCAATTTGGGATTGTTTTTCGATAGGGTTTGAATGGTTTCTTTCCTAGGTTTTTAACGTGTCGTTTGTCTCCTTGTGTGTTTGTGTGTATGTTTGTGTGTGACCTAGGGTTAGGAAAAAGAGAGCCTTTATATAGGCCTAAATTCTTTGGGAGCAAGTAATGGGAGGAAACTACTAGGAAATTTCCAACACAAACTTATTTAACATATGCTATAATTATTAACTTGACCCACTTAACTAGGCCAAATAAATAATTACTAAAGCCCAAACACAACCCAATAAATTTAACCCAAAGCTAATCAGGCCACATCACTAGGCTTAAACCAAAACCAAACCTAGACTTAGCCTAAATTAAAATTCGGTGTCTACAAACACATTATTAGCAATTTTGGTAACCACTTCATCAAATGGAGGTATCAAATTTACAATAGGTAATTACTAAAAAAAAGTTATTTAGGTTATTAAAAATATATATACGTGTTTCAACAAATTCAATAATTGAATATTTGTAAATTTGATAATCTCTATATAATGACAACTCTTTTAAAAAAAAAAATTCCAATACTAATTATTGTTTAACCCATGTGTTTTGTATGATAACAGAATGAAATTAAGTCTAAAAGCTAATCAGTCTTGTGAATATGCAGTGAAGGCTTTAACTTAGAAAGGTTGTCGAGTACTGGCTACTGAAATAAAGCTTCACCAGTCGCATTAACACATTAACACAAGAGGATGCCTCAAGCCCTTAGCACCTTTTGGAAGGACATTTTGAAGAAGTTCACTGAAGCTAAAGGCATGAATTTCTGATCACGAGAAGTTTCAAATCTTAACAAGGCAAAGCACTTAAGAATTATCAAGTTAAGACAAAGCTTAGAGTTAAAGAAACAAACAAATGCATTAGTGGGAATTGTAGAAACCCACTAATTGTAAAAACCAATGCATGAGGACTGCACAGTACGGACAAGTCAAAGTTGTCAATGCGTCGGCCACCGGAAGAGGACAAAAACACGGGCAGAAAAGCCACCCAATAATGGCTAATTGAAGCCTGTGGCTATTTAATCTCAAATCAGACCGTTGAGATCAGGTTTTGGAGCATTTTTTAAAGTCTTTTGCATTTTTCTCTCTATAATTTCAATTCCAAGCAGTCCAAGCTTATTAGTGACTTTAATTCTTATAGCGCTTGCTTTTTCAGTCTTCGTTGTTAAAGCTTTATATTTCTATTCTGTGACTAGGATCAAATTTGTGTAACCTGATCTTCAAAACTCTGTTTTCTAAACTTAATTTCTTTATGCTACTTTTGGTGTATTAAGTGCGGGGATAGCACTTGTTGTTCTTGCGTTTTGAGCTTTGGAGTTAAGCTCGGTTTGGTGAACAAAGGCTTCGTGAAGGCCAATTATAAGTTCACTGTTTAGTAGATTTCTAAATACTTGGTGTGGTATCCACGGTAGTGGACGTAGGCTTAAAGGCCGAACCACTATAAATCGACGCGCCAAATCTCTCCTTTCTTCACTCAATTTATCGTTTCAATTTTTATCTTCCTCTATCTTTATTATCTTCCACTACTACTTAGTGTTTCATTAACTGATTTACTAGATTTCTTATATCAAAAATTGTTCTGCTTAAGTCTTATTTGTGTTAATTTCATTAGTGCCTTTATTAACATCCATTTGAATTGTATTTTTACACTTTGTTACAGAAAACACAAAAAAATTTGCAATTTGCAATTTGCAATTCACTCCCCTTTAGCAACCGAGAACAGGACCAACAATTGATATCAGAGATTGGCTCTTGATCCAATCGGACAAACAACTGCAAGAGTGATCCAACATGTCTAGATGTACGTCTACAATAGCTAAAGGGCAATCCATAAATCGCCCGGTCCTGTTTGATATCACTAGCTATCAGTACTGGAAAACGAGAATGGCTATCTACATGTGTGATGTGTGCTGATGACTATGAGATGTGGGAAATTGTCAAGAATGGACCTTTTGTCCCCACAAAGAAATCTGGTGATCAGTAGTCCAAAAGGAAAGAGTTGAATGGACAACAGAGAATCAAAGGAAAGTTCAGTTGAACTTCAAAGCCCTTATACACTCCATTGTGCTCTCAATCCCACTAAATTCAACAGAGTCTCTATGTGTGGCTCGGCACGATAAACCTGGGAAAATTGAGGGTTACTCATGAGGTACCTCATAGGTCAAGGAATCAAAGATCAATTTGCTTACTCATGATTATGAGTCTTCCGGATAAATTCTGAAGAGATTATCACTGCTATGATAGACAGATTTTCCAACATCACCAATCAACTGAAACGGCTAGGAAAGGGAACCCCAGAATCTGATATGATGAAAAAGATACTAAGATAAAGCCCAGAATCCAAAAACTATTGCTATTAGAGAGGCAAAGGATCTCTATATATACTATTTCCTTTTATGAATCACTCATGAGTTGGAATTAAAAGGACAATGATGATGAGGACAAGAGCAAAGCTGCTGGAGAGGGAAAAAAAAGTGGATTAGCTCTGAAGAGGGAAAAATACCGGATAGGAGCAGACTTGTAAAAAAATATGAAGGGGTAAGAGAGAGAGAATCGTACAATTTGCATCTAGCGAAGTCATATTCATGCATAAAGACTTAGACTTTGTTTGCCCAACTTTTGGAATTGCAAATGAAATAGATTTTGAGTATGTATTACGGTTAATCGACACGAGATCTTTCAATTAAAATCATCAAAGCAATAAGTGTGATCTCCTCAATTGTCTTACTAATTTCCGTCAAGCAAGCAAGTCGATATGATCAAATTGACAGCACCAAACCACATTGGACTCTCATTCTCATTTCATTGGTTATGTTAGAGTAAAAGAATTGGGTAGAAGGGCTTGTATTCATTAGCTTCAGTATTGGCTTTTATACATAGGTAAATGATGAGTATTGGCTTTTATACATAGGTTCAACATGAATATCAATACAAGGGGATCGTAATGGCAGTGACCATTTTGTGGACAAGACAATATCTTCATCAACCTAATTAATGCACCACTTTCATGGAAATTTTTTCTAGCCTAGAAAACTTTTGGATCAAGTTAAAGCTGCAATTGATCGGTTGGTGAACAAGACAAATATCTCATCAACTCAAATACACCACTTTCGTGGAAAGTTCTTCTAGCGTAGAAAATTGTGGATCAAGTTATAAAGCTGCAATTGATCTGATGGTGAATTTTGTCCTTATTTTGCAAATCTTACCACCACACCTTGCACGTCGGATGTGGCAGATCTGCCATTTTTTTTTATGTGCAATTGATCCTAGTATATATAAGATTGTGCTTAATTTAACATATTAATTAACTTGGCCAAATATCTTTTCTCTCTCCCAATTGGGAAAAATTAGATTTTATTGCTATTTTTTTAAAGTACATATATTGTTAGAGATTGTAGTTAGAAATTAACCTTGGTTTAGTAAACTGTTAGTTATGCTTAGTTAAGTAAATTTGTTAGTCAGTTATTCCTAGTTCATAGCAACTCACTTGTATATAAGCTATAGTTTAGAAGTAGATTTTACAGATTTTTCCATTCTTTCAGTTCTATTCCAATAATGTTTTTGATTGTAATCATGAGACTATTTTTTCTTGTTGTAATGATGTTTTTGCTTGTAAACATGATGTCAATGATGTTTCTGCCTGTAATAATGACAATTCTATTCTTTGGCATAATCGACTAAGTCATCCTTCATATTCTAGATTAAAAGTGCTTATTCCTTCTTCTGTTCCTATTGCTTTATGTGAAATCTGCCACATGTCTAAACATAAACGTAGTCCTTTTCCTATCAGTACTTCTGTTAGTCATAGATGTTTTGAACTGATTCATATTGATATATGGGGAGATGATTATGCTCCCACTTTTAAAGGACAGACTTACTTCTTTACCATTGTTGATGACTCTAGTAGGTTTACTTGGGTTTATCTCATGAAAAATAAATCTGAAGCTTGTTCTATAGTGCAGAATTTTGTTTCAATAGCAAAGATACAATTTAATGTAGATGTCAAGTGTATCATGACTGACAATGGTTAGGAATTCAACATGCCTTCTTTTTATAATTCAAAAGGTATTCTACATCAAACTTCATGGATTAAAACCCCTCAACAAAGTAGTGTAGTTGAGAGGAAGCATCAACATATACTCAATGTTGCTAGATCATTGAGATTTCAACCTAACTTACCAATTGAATTTTGGGGATATTGTGTTCTGCATGCTGTATTTCTTATCAATCGTATACCTACACCTGTCCTTAACAATGAATCTCCATTTCAGAAAATGTTTAATGAACCTCCTCATATTGATTCTTTAAAAGTTTTTGGTTCTTTGGCTTTTGCTTCAAATCACAGTAATATTAGGAATAAGTTTGATAATAGAAGCATTAAAAGCATTTTCTTAGGATTTACTCCTGGTGTTAAAGGGTATAAGCTATTTGATTTAGATGCTTAAAAGGAGTTTATATCACGTGATGTTACATTCTAGGAACATATTTTTCCCTTTTCTACATCTTATGCTCAAACTGACAAATTGCAGTTTATAAGGCATAAGAATGCAGAATCTATGATTTTACCAATTTGTGACAATTCTGCAGATTTCAATGATATAAATGAGGTTTTCCACAATAATAGTAGTGCGGAATCTCAGTCAAATTCACCACACAACTCAATTCTACCAAGTGTTCATCAGCCTAATGAACATGTTCATACACAAACCAAGAATTCTGTTGATACTCAACCTCCAGTTTCAAGTTCTCAAATTCCAAACACTTCAGAACACATCTCTAATGATCAACCACAACCCTCTGCACATCAAACTCAACCAGAATTGAGAAGAAGTATCAGATTGAAAACCTGTCCACCACATTTATCCAATTACAAATGTGCACAAACATAGAAAACTGCTCCTCATACTCTTTCTACCTTTTCTCTTATGATAAACTTTCAACTAAACATAAAGTCCTAGCAGCTGCAATTGACAATGACAAAGAACCTAAAACCTACAGAGAAGCATCTACTGATGATAATTGGAAGCAAGCAATGTCTGAAGAAATTGCAGCTTTGGAAAAGACTCAGTTTAAAATTTTTTATTTATTTTAATGATTTTTTCCGTTTTTTTTTCCAATTTTTTATTTTTAAAAATGACGTGGCAGATTACACGTCAGCAAAGTTGACGACGTCACTGCAACGTCAGCAAAGTTGACGGCGTCACTGCCACATCAGCAAAGTTGACGGCGTCACTGCCACGTCAGCAAAGTTGACGACGTCACTGCCACGTCGGACGATTTAACAGATCCTCTGACGGTTTCTAACGAAAAGGACTTGATTGCTCAGTTAACTCCACTTGAGGGACTAAATTGCTTATTTTTTCACTTGAGGGACCAATTTGCTACTTTCACTCCACTTCAGGGACCAATTTTGTACTTTTACCGGAAGTTGGTTGATTTTCCACCCGGAAAAAACGATAGGTTGCAAATGGGTTTACAAAATTAAGAGAAAACCAGATGGATCGATTGAGAGATATAAAGCAAGATTGATGGCCAAGGGATATACACAACAAGATGGTATTGATTTTCTAGACACTTTTAGTCCAATGGCTAAAATGGCAACCGTTAGAACTTTGTTAGCATTAACAGCTATGCAAGAGTGGTATTTGCATCAATGTAATGTTAATACAACCTTTTTACATGGAGATCTTTTAAAAAGAGGTGTATATGAAGTTGCCAAAGGGCTATTTACCAGGATCAAATAAGGTTTGCAAGCTGGTTAAGTCATTGTAAAGGTTGAAACAGGCAAGCAGACAATGGAATCTCAAGCTCACTGAATCTCTCTTACAATATTGCTTTACACAGTCTCATGCTGATCATACCTTATTTGTTAAAAATGTAAGTGGTACTTTTATTGCTTTGTTAGTTTATGTGGATGACATAATCATAAGAAGTATACACTGGACTTGTTAAAGGATTTAGATTTTCTTGATTCAAAGCCAACACCTACTCCTATCTTACCAGAAACAAGGTTGACAAAGGATTCAGGTGTTCCATTAGAAGATTCTACAAATTACAGAAAATTAGTAGGGAGACTTCAATATTTGACCATTACTAGGCCTGACATCAGTTTTGCGGTTCAACAATTGGCTCAGTTCCTTGATAAGCCGACAACTGATCATCTTCAAGTAGCTCATTGTGTGCTCAGATATTTGAAAGGTACCATTGGATAGGGTATATTATTTTCCTCTAAGAAGCAATTGCAGTTAAAGGTATATTCAGACTCAAATTGGGGAACATGCTTGGATACAAGAAAATCTGTCACAGGGTATTGCATATTTCTTGGTGATTCTCTGGTTTCCTGGAAAACAAAGAAGCAAACAACAGTCAGTAGAAGTAGCTCTGAAGCTGAGTATCGAGCTCTTGCTTCTACAATCTGTGAAATACAATGGTTAACCTACATACTGAACGATTTACAAGTTCAGTTAACATCTCCAACGCCATTGTTTTGTCATAACCTCTCTGCTATACACATTGCTCAGAACCCTGTTTTTCATGAAATGACAAAACACATTGACATTGATTGTCATGACTCATGTGGTTCGGACTAAGTTGCAGAATGGACTTATTAAGCTGCTGCCATTTACTTCTAAACTTCAACTTGCGGATTGCTTTACTAAGGGACTCTCAACTACTAATTTCAAGACAGCCTTTTTCAAACTTGGAATACAAAACTTGCATTCAGTTTGAGGGAGGGTGTTAGAGATTGTAGTTAGAAATTAACCTTGGTTCAATAAACTGTTAGTTATGCTTAGTTAGGTAAATTTGTTAGTCAGTTATTCCTAGTTCATAGCAACTTACTTGTATATAAGTTATAGTTTAGAAGTAGATTTTACAAATTTTTTCCATTCTTTCATTTTTATTATGTAAGACTTTGATATATATATATATATATATATATATATATCTATATACTATATAAGTCTAAACTTCAAAACCATTGACCTGAAATATCTAAAATAACCTTTTTAATTTTAAAAGTTTAGTATTCATTTAAAGGGTAAACATGTATTTATCAAATTAAACTTTTAAGGTTCAATATGTAATTTCATTTATCAATTAAATTAAATATATTATTATATTAAAATTTATAATTTCTTTTACTGCACCCTTATTTCAATTAATTTTTAATTCCTATGTAATATATATAATAACTAAAATACTTACATTAATTAAATGTAATACTATAATAACTGAAATACTTACATTAATTAAATTATTAGGTATTTTCTTAATTCAAATTCTTAGGTATTTGTGCAAACGTATTGACTAAAAAGAAATATTGTTTTGTTGGCCAAAAAAAAAAGAAATATTGTTTCCTTAATAATAAATAAATCGGATCTTTAATATCTTTTATAATTTTGAAATTTTTTTTGACATTGATCTAATTTAATTTAATAAATCAACCAATAATGTTTAACTGATTGTTTTTGGTATGGTTCTATATATATAATAGTAATGTGTTGTATCTTATTCACTACAACTTTGTTAGTCATCTTAGACTTTAAAAATTAATAACATTCACCATTGATAAATAAATCGGATCTTTAATATCTTTTATAATTTTGAAATTTTGTTTGATATTTATCTAATTAATTTAATAAATCAACCACTAATGTTCAACTAATTTTTTTTGGTATAGTTTTATATATAATAATAATGTGTTGTATCTTATTACTACAACTTTGTTAGTAATCTTAGACTTAAAAATTAAATTAATAACATTCACCATTGATAAAGTTATTAAGCATGTAAGGTTGCTACATTTCTTGATATAATACTATAGTTTAGCTTTCTAATTAGTAAGCATAAATGAGAAATTTGATAACCAAAATTGCTAAGAATGTAAGGTTATTAAATTAGTTGAAAGTTATCTATAAAAAAATTAGTTGAAAGTAGTATAATGCCTTTTTAATGATCATTACAGTTTTTTTTTTGTAACCTTAAAAAAGATCATTACCGTTTTGCTATGTTATTTTAGATCACATTGATCATTCATTAATTTGGTAGAGTTATAGCGAGATATCAATTTTAATTTTACTTCAACTTGCCAAAGATACGTATATAGTATATAAATTATTTCTCTATCACCAAAAAAAGGGAAGGACATATGAATTAGTAACTAGGAACCAATTTTGTACACCTAATTTTATACTTCCTTATGTTGCATTAAGTTTAGTTATAAGTTATAACCTTATATGGAAATTTGACTTATAGGTCCGGGTATGTTTGGTTGAATTTTGTGAGATTTTGGAGAAATATGATAATCAAAATTACAAAAAATGTAATAAGAAATATGATAAGCAAAATCACAAAAGATGTAAGGTTATTGAATTAGTGGATAGTACTATACCTCTTTTGTGATCATTATAGGTATTTCAGTAACTTTTGAGAAAAAAATGGCAAATATTCACCGTTGATGAAAGTTTACTAATGTTATTAAAAAAAATAAGGATTGGTAAATACAATTTTAATAACTTTTATAGCATTTTTAGTAAATTTAAGTAATAAAATTTGTAACACTTTATTGATGATAAAAAGGTTACTAAAATTAATAAGTATGTAAGATTCTTTCAATCTAAATAGTACTATAATGTTTTCCATAACCTTTTAAGTAATTAATCTTAGATAAGAAAATCAGTACTTTACGTATCTTTATAATGTAATGTCATTAAATTAGTTGATAGTACAATACATTTTTTATGATTATTATAGCTTTTTCGGTAACTTTTGAGGAAAAAAATGGTAAATCTTCATCATTGATGAAAGTTTACTAATGTTATTAAGAATGTAAGGATTGGTAAATACAATTTAAAAACTTTTATAGATTTTTTAGTAGATTACTCAAGTAATTAAATTGATAACTTTCATTATTGATCATAAAAAGTTACTAAAATTAATAAGGATGTAAGATGACTTTTTTTTGCTAGAAAAGCACCAAAAAGTAAAAGAGATGGCGGTAATTACGGCCTCAGGATACCAACCCCGACCCGGTCTTCAATAAGGATGTAAGATGACTTGAATCTAGATAGTACTATAATGTTTTTCGGAAAAAAAAATTAATAATGTAAGGATTGGTAAATACAATTTTAATAACTTTTTTAGCCTTTTTAGTAGATTACTTAAGTAATTAAATTGGTAACCTTCATTATTGATCATAAAAAGTTACTAACATTAATAAGGATGTAAGATTATTTGAATCTAGATAGTACTATAATGTTTTCATAACTTTTATAACCTTTTAATTAAGTAATCTTAAATAAGAAAATTAATTAGCGACCAATATTACTAATAATGTAAGGTTATTAAAAATAGTAGACTGTAAAATACCTTTTTGGAATTTGGATAATCAATACAAGTTTTTTTTAGTAATTTTAGGTAAGAGAATTGATAACTATCTTATTACTTAAGTTACTAAGGATTTAAGGTTACTTAATTTTTATTGATAGCATCGTAGGCTTTTTAATAACCTCTGAAGGTTTTTTTTAGGGTTACTTATGTAAGAAAATTGGTATTAATTACTTACTAAAGATGTAAGATATCAATTAAGAATATAATTAAGGTTGTTAAATTTGTTGATAGCATCATGCCTCGGTCCTAAAACGTCTTTTTTAGGCATCTAATAAAAAAACATGTCACTCGATAAGTCTCGGTCCGAAAACGTCTTTTTTAATGCATCTAATAAAGAACATGTCACTTGATATTTGATTAATAATACTATCTATGTAACAACACTGAATTAATTCTAACTAAAGTTATCTAATTAAACATAAAAGTAATAATAAAATGCAATAGATGTAACATAAAATCAAGAAAAAATATTGTAAGTTTCTTTACAACTTTGCCTTAATTAATGTTAAAAAATTTCGAAAGATTTAATTTGAGATGAAAACGAATTAATTTTGCAAAAGAATATGAAGTCCAAAAATAGAAGAAGAAAATAAAATCGAGCTTTCTATATTCCAAAAACGATCCTTGCTGCATTCAATTAAAAATAAAAAGTTGATTCTCATCCATTTCAAGAGCTTCATAGTTTGAAATTTTAGATAAGTTTCAATTGTTAAACCAATAAATTTTCCTACGTATCATGAATATTGGTGAGAAGTTCTTCAGAAAGAGAAAATGTTTGATAAGATCTGCCTATAAACTCCCACCTTTACACCCTCCAATAACAGAGTGCCACATCATAAAATTAGAGTTTTTCCAAATTTTTCCAATAGATTGCACCACATAGGATTATTCAACAAAACCACTTTAATTATAAACGAATTAATGGTGAATATCATTGAAATGCAATTCAAGCTTTTTTCTTCTTGCGTTTTTACATCTTACAAATGTCCTGCTATTGCTTTTTTTTTTTGAAACCTAACATTTTCCTTTTCATACAACTGTTTTCATGGCAAATTAATCCTACCAGATCTTTGTCGAATCATCTAAGAAGCTAAAAACGGAGTTAGTCAAAAATTAATCCTACCATAGTCAATTCATGAATTTTATCTCAGCCGCAAATTGAGCCTGGGTATCTCTAGCTACAACTAGCTTTCATCAACAGAATTGAATCGAATCTTGTGTGTTTTGTGTTATTCTCCAAATTAATTTTAAAAACACCTGAAAAGATTACGAGGGGAGAACCAAAATTATTGGAATCCAAGTTGAGAACGATTTGCTCCTTCTAACACCTCAACCTAATTTTATTGAACCAAATAAGAAACTATTTTGCGCACTTTGCCTAATTCTTTCTGTTTCAACTTTTGGCTTTGATTTCATGAGGAGCGTGCTATTCGATTTTTTAAAGGGTTTAGAAATATAAATTTAGGGTTTATAATATTTGGGATTAATAATAAACGGTGGAAGAGAGTAAAAATTAAGTTTTTATTTAATAATCACATGTGATGCACTCTATTAGAAAAACTCTAATTTTATGATGTGGCACCTTATTATCGGAGGGTGTAAAGGTGGGAGTTTATAGTCAGACCTTATCAAACATTTTCTCCTTCAAAAAAGGGTTTAGAAGAGAAAGAAAATAAGATGAAAAGAGGAAGGAAACAACCTTAAAAGTATTTATTATTCACTCCCCATTATGGATTAATTAGGATTAAGTGATTTTAATGGGATTTTTTTTATACAAGTTAGAATATAGTAGTAGCATTCAAAACTTATTTGATAGCAAACATTATAGTTATTTTGATATAATCTTAAATAGTTTTAAGTAAGAAAATTCATAACCTTTTTTTTTATATAAAAAGTTACTAAAATCATCCAAGAGCGCAATTAGCTTTTTAGAGAGCATTATAGCTATTTTAATACCTTTTATAATTTTTTTAGTAATTTTAGATTATAAGATTAATAACATTCATAGTTGACGAAAATTATTAAAAGTAATAAAAACATAAGGTTACTGAATTTGTTGATAGGACTATAGCTTCTTCTTTTTATTTTATTTTATAATATTCACAGCTTTTTTTACTAATCTTAGATATGAAAATTATACTCCTCATTAAATTGATAAAATGCTACTAAATTTATTAAAGATGTTAGGTTACTAAATTACCTTATACTATAAAAAATTTTATAACCTTTATAACTTTTTTAACAACCTTAAAGAAGAACATTGGCAAATGCCATTATTGATAAAAGGCTACTAAAATTACTAACAGTATAAGGTTAATTACTGAATTTATTGATAACATTCAAAAACCTTTGATAACTTAAATAGCTTTTTAATGAACATTTGATGAGGAAGTTGATAATCTTATTCTTATTCTTTTTTTTTTTTGCATCAGAGATCGATAACCTTCTTAATTGATTAATGTTTTAACTTTCGTTCTTAATAGGCCTGTAGTTTTTTAGTAAATTCAAATAAGAAAATTGATAACCTTCCTTGATTATTGAAGATAACCATAATTGTATAATAATTTAAGTTTTTTTTTCGTTCAATGAGATTAATTATTTCAAATCTCTGTAAACTAAATGACCAGATTTTGATGATTAATTAATCAAAATTTATGAAAATAAAAAGTACGCATGTGTGGAATATATGATTTATCAATTATTAACATACGTGCAGCGCACGTGTTTTAACTGGTATACTTATAATCGTCTGTTATTTTCATTTTTCTATGATTTATATAACAAAACAGTGGAAGATTTGTGGAAGAAAATAGCTAGGCTACTGGACGACTTGACACATGAGAAATGAAGACAGACCAGATGAGGGAAATTGAAGCTTTTTCCAAACGTCTAGAATTGACTTGGGTCCATATGGAAGAGAAAGAAAGAGGTTAATTATTTCTTGACTTCACTCAAGTTCTCATTTGCATTCTTGACTTGACCCAAGTTCTCATTTGTATAGATTAGCACCATGAACACGTTAAAGAAAATGTCGAGAAAAATTAAAAACTACACTAATAATCATATTACTGAGTCAAATTAACACGTCTAGTTCCCACATTGAAATGCTTCTTGTTTTCCCTTTTTTTCATATAAATAACCTTGATAGGTCCCAAATTAACTTATCGCAACAAAACAGAATCCTTTGAATTAACTAGCAAAATTATGGCAATTACTTCCTTGATACCATCCCAATTCCTGTTCTTCTTCATGCTTGCTGTTTCAGTTCCCTGATATTATTATTTCCACTTCTTCAGCAATTGGTGTAGCTAAAGATGCAGAAACTCTGGTGAAATGGAAAGGAAGCCTTGACAACAACAGCCAAACTTGATCACACTTGACCATAGTATTAAATCGCGGTCGCAGACCCTGTCGCGGACGCGGTTACGGTGTCGCGGTTGCGAGTGTCGCGAACGTTACGTAACGCGTCGCGGGTGTCGCGGCCGTAATTTTTTTAAAAAAAATCGCATTAGTTATAAAACTAATAAATTTATATATGTTGACATTATATTCATTCATTTTAACCATGATTATAAATAGTTGTTCTTTTGCTTTTTTAAAGGCAAAGTTAGGGAGATTTTATTAAGAAAAAGACCTCCAACTAACTAGGTTTAATTAAAAGAGTACTAATTAAATATATTTTGTTATAATAAGGATTATGGAAGGTAAATAATCAAGTTTAAGAGGTGTCACGGTGGTGTCGCGGGCGTCGCGGACCGTTACGCCGTTTTTTGGCCTCCGTCGCGGTCGTTATGTAACGGTCGCGGCCGCGACACATGCAACTCGTATAACGGTGTAACGTATCGGAAAAAATCGTAATGGTGCCTTCAAAATCCGTTAGGTAACGCCATTACATCGCGTAATGGCCGATATTTTGTACTATGCACTTGACCTTCTCAACAACTCATTCTGTGGACCCATTCCCTCAAACATCAGTAATCTCTCCAAACTCACCTTCCTTGACTTGTCATACAATAATTTTTCTGGAAATATCCCCCCTGAAATTTGCCTCTTGAAAAGTCTTCAACATTTTGCTTTGGCAAGAAATAATATTAGTGGTTCAATTCCACAAGAGATTGGTAGGTTGAGTTCAGTTTCTCAAATTCTTTGAGAACTATCTTACCGGTTCCATCCCTGTCTCTATAGGAAGCTTGCACAGTTTGTCCAAGCTTGACCTTAATGCCAATAGACACAATGGTACGATACCTGACGAAGTTTGGAACCTTTTCAACCTCACCCACCTTGACTTGCCATCCAATCAATTTCTTGGAAATATTTCTTCTAAAATTGGAAGGTTGAGTTTGCTTTCTACACTCTACCTTGATGATAATGAGCTTACCGGTCAAATACCCATTTCCATAGGATGCTTGAAAAACTTGTTAGTATTGAATCTTCGTGCCAACAGACTCATTGGTTCTATACCTGACGAAGTTGGGAACCTTTCCAAGCTCACTTACATTGATTTGTCAACCAATAAACTCTCTGGCAAAATTCCTTTTGAAATTGGAAGGTTAAGTTCGCTTTCTACACTCGACCTTTATGAAAACAATCTCACCGGTCCATTGCCTAGTTCGATCGGAAGCATGACAAATTTATCAATTGTGAACCTTCGTAACAATAGCGCCAATGGTGCCATACCTGAGGAGATTTGGAACCTTTCCAAGTTGGCCTACCTTGACTTGGCAATAAATGATTTATCTGAAATTGGAAGGTGGAGTTCACTTTCAACACTATTGATGAGCCTACTCTATATGCTTGACATTTCAATGAACCAGCTAACTGGTCATATACCAGCATCCTGCATAGGTAACTTGAGTAATTTGCAATACCTTTATCTCTATGAGAATGGCCTCTCTGGTTCTATCCCAAAGGAAATTAAACAGCTTGGATCACTTTCCCACTTACAATTGTTCAGTAATAATCTCACTGGAGTCATCCCTTCAGAAATAGGATTGCTTAAGTTTGCCACAAGCCTTCTGTTGAGTTCCAATAACTTCTTTGGATCAATCCCTTCTTCCATAGGAAACATGACCCAATTGTCTAGTCTTTCCCTTGATGAAAATCAGATTTCTGGATCAGTCCCTGCTTCCATAGGAACTTTAACAAAATTGTCTACCCTTTCCCTTACTGAAAATCAGATTTCTGGGTCAATACCTCAAGAGGTTGGGATGCTTCAATCGATTACTTCACTTGACTTGGGTATGAACAATTTCTTTGGTCCAATTCCTGCTTCCATAGGAAATTTGACCCAACTTAGTGTGTTGAGCCTACAGCGTAATCATTTATCAGGTTCCATTCCTCTAACATTGAGCAATCTTACTCGTTTGGTATCATTACAATTGTCAGAGAACCAACTTAATGGTCATTACCTGAGAATGTATGCCTCGGTGGACAACTCAATCATCTCGTAGCTATTAACAACAATTTGACGGGGCCAATTCCATCGAGTTTGAGAAATTGCACCAGCTTATACAGAGTTAGGCTTGAAGGAAACCAGTTGACAGGAAATATATCAGAGGCTTTTGGTATATATCCTAACTTGAATTTTATTGCCTTAAGTCATAACAAGTTTTACGGCGAACTCTCGCCAAAGTGGGGGCAATACCGTAATCTGACAAGCCTGCAAATCTCCAACAATGATATATCTGGAAAGATACCACCTGAGTTGGAGCAAGCCACTCAATTGCAGGAACTTGATCTCTCTTCAAATCATCTCAATGGTGAGATTCCTAAGGAATTGGGAGCATTGAGATTGATGTACCGTCTTTTGCTAAGTGGTAATCAACTTTCAGGAAAAATCCCATTGGAGATTGGAGCTCTGTCAAATCTGGCACATCTTAACTTGGCATCAAACAAGTTAAGTGGAGCCATTCCTGATAACCTCGAAGAGTGCATCAAGTTGTTGAACTTGAATTTGAGCAGAAACAAACTCGAAGAAAGCATTCCTTCTTCACTTGGCAACATATATGGTCTTCAAAGTCTAGATTTGAGCCAGAATTTCCTTGTTGGAGTGATACCACAACAGCTTGGTAAATTGCATATGTTGGAAATATTGAACCTTTCTAACAATATGCTCAATGGTTCCATCCCAAATGCTTTCGACGATTTGAAAAGCCTGATTGTTGTCAATATATCCTACAATCGATTAGAAGGTCCTATTCCCAATATTAAGGCATTTCATGAGGCATCCTTTGATTCCTTAAGAAACAATAAAGGCCTCTGCGGCAATGCCACAGGACTAATGCCTTGTGCTCGCATTAGTGTCAACAATGTTGGTCACAGAAGAAGCACCAGAATCATCATTTTAATTGTCCTTCCTCTCTTAGGTGCTCTGTTTCTTTCATTTATCTTTGCTGGAAGTTTCTACATGATTCTTCGTCGAAAGATTCAGAGAAGAAACCCTGGGGTAAGGCAAGAACAATCTGTAGAGATATTCACACTATGGGGATACAATGGAAGAATGCTCTACGAAAACATTGTGGAAGCCACTGAAGATCTCAGCTCCAACTATTGCATTGGGTCAGGAGGGTATGGAAATGTTTACAAAGCTGTGCTGCCAATTGGTGAGGTGGTGGCCGTCAAGAAGCTCCTCCAATCAGAAGATGACATGCTTGTCAAAAATTTGAAAGCTTTCGAACGCGAGATTCAGGCTTTAACAGAGATAAGGCATCGAAACATAGTGAAGCTGTATGGGTTTTGTTCCCATTCATAGCACTCATTTCTAGTATATGAGTTCGTGGAAAAGGGAAGTTTGAAAATGAACTTAAGCAACAATGGAGAGGCAGGCAAGTTGGATTGGAAGAAGAGGCTAAATATTGTCAAAGGAGTGGCCAATGCTTTGTGTTATATGCACCACGAGTGTTCTCCAGCTATAATTCATAGAGACATTTCCAGTAACAATGTTCTCTTGGATTTGGAGTATGAGGCTCATGTTTCTGATTTTGGCACTGCTAGACTTCTAATGCCTGACTCTTCCAACTGGACCTCTTTTGCAGGCACCTTCGGCTATGTAGCTCCAGGTATATATGTATTTAGGTTTATGATTCTGTTTATAAAAAGATCGTTTATATAAGAATTGATATGAAGTTTCAATTTTTGTTAAATTGTATGCAGAGTTGGCCTATACGATGAAAGTGGATGAGAAATGTGATGTGTATAGTTTTGGGGTGCTGACAATGGAAGTCCTGATGGGGAGGCATCCTGGTGATCTCCTTTCATGCTTGTCAGCATCATCGGCGTCGGCTTTAGTACCTGATGACCAACAGATTTTACTCAAAGATGTGATAGATCAACGTCTTTCGCCACCAATAAAACAAGTTGCAGACGATGTAGTTTCCAACCATGCAAGAGGTTACTCAAGCCCTTAGCAGTCAATCTCTTGTACTCCCCAAGCCTTTCTCAATGGTGATATTAGGAGAACTCTTCGGTCATGCTGGCTAAGGCGATAGGCCCAATTTGGTTGATTTGAATAACTACTTATAGTCCAAGGTATATATGTGTATTTGCTTTGTTTCAAGTTGCAATTTACTTTGTTTACTCTCATAATTCTCTTTCTATGCTTTATATTGAGTCATTTGTTAGCACTCTAATAAATAAACTTTTGTTCATAATTAGCAAATTCAAAGGTAATTAATTACTATAATATATTCCAAAAACATCAATTCCATTTTATTAGAGACTAGTATAATTTTGAAGTCTTATGGTCACTTAAGCTATGTCCAAGTGTTCTAAGGGCTATTAAGGTTGCTTTTATCCATCATTTATTTTTCTTAATAATGTAATCCAAAGAAGCAGGGGAACTCTGCTACATTCACACAAGAATATATCAGTTAAAAGAAGATGATTAGTAGCAATGCGACTTCGGTTCCTGAATCTTATTGCATCAGAATTGAGCCCGAATTGGACTAAAATGCATTCCAAGCAATTAATTCAATACCTAATGACCAACAGATTTTTCTCAAGGATGTGATAGACCAGCATCTCTGGCAGAGGATGTAGTTTCCACCACAAATTTAGCATTTGCATGCTTGAATGGCAATCCGCAGCTTCGTCCAACCATGCAAGAGGTTGCTCGTGCCCTTAACTGTCAATTCATTGCACTCCCCAAGCTTTTCTCCATGGTTATACTGGAACTGTTCGGCCATGAAGTCTGCAGCTGAGGCGCTAGCAATTTGTATGACTGGAATTATTGATATCAGTTCAGCGTACGCGTATTTGATTGATTTCCAGTTGAAATCTACACTTTTTTTCTTTCTCTCTGTTATCTCTTCCTCTGCTTTAAGTCTCTATAATATTGAAATGTTCAAGCAATCTATAATATTTTCTTTGGCTTTTCAAAGAAATACCAGGTGTGAGCACGATGCACATATACCTCTTCCATCTAGATACTCTGTTATGGCAATTTATATGCTTGATGATCCTATATCAAAGGCAGCAGAGCAGACTACTCAGAAATAATAAAAACCCATGAAGTTTCAATTAATTACCACAACTAAATTGCGAGTGGTCACTCTCATTTCCAACAAAGAGAGTTTGGACCACTTAGTTACATCATAAGTTAAATGCAGAGTGTTTTAACAACTACATTTACAACTACCACAACAAATTTTAACATCCGGCATCTTCCAATACCAACTTCCTAAGGAACAGTATCAAATATATCCAAATAAATACATACAATGGTGAACAGAAGTTACATTCAAGAAATAGGTCCCAAGTAGTCACCTTCCAAACTCACCAGTGCCTGAAATTCCCTCTCTGCCTCCATCCACTTTGTTCCAATCACAATAAAGCGAACGACAACATCCTTCTCAATCCTCGACTGCTTGTCATTCATGAAGAAGGCATTCTCCCCAGGCACATACTTATAGTCGGGCATTTTCAGGTGAGACAGATAGATGTTTTGGACTGGCCCACACTTCAAGAAAACTCCATGTTTCAGAACCTTGTGTACGACCCCTCTCAAAATCTCTCCCCTAAACATCTTGAAAGTGATTCCACTGAAGGATACTGGGAAAAGCACATCCCCCGTGCTGTGTCTAACTTTGCCGTCCCCAATGTTCTCCACAGTTGTTACATTTATGAAATATCCAAGATCCTTGTTGGCCTTCTTGCTAGCAAAGTCATCCAATAGGCGGACCACTATAGCTTTCTGGAGCATCAAGCCTTTGGCAGCCAACTTCTCAGGAGAAACTATGACATTCCATTGCTGCTCCACCTTGAGAAACATTTTGCACCTGTAATCAACAGGTAAACAGAAAATGAGCAATTGCCTATTAAAACAGTTTCATTAGGATAAGAAGAAACAGCATGCCAATCTTGAATTTGGAAATTGGTATGAAAAATAGACAAAAAATAGACATATGTTCACCTACGGTTTAGTTTAGACCTATCTTCCCGTTCAAATATGTTACAACCAAATTTCAATACTCCAACCACAAAAGATTGGAAGACATTACCTTTAATCACATTCTAATGAATATAACCATACAAAGCCTGTTTCACATATCAGTAAAACTAAACTCCATGAAAATGGATATAGCATAAAACCCATAATCAAACATAAAGCAACAATAAATGGATGCTGTCAAAGGAAAGCTATGGAATTTCCTTCAAAACAATCAAAAATTTCCAAAATAAAACACGCAAATCAGATTCAATAGCTAAATGAATCCCACCTTATATTTAAACTCAATTTTCATACAAGCATTCACAATCAAAATCCAAAACCATAGCATTTCCTTCACAAACAATAGAATTTTTTCTAAACAGAGCATTCCCAAACAGATTTATTATGGTTAACAAATCCCAACTAATCTCTTTTTTTTTTATAGGTAATTCATCACATAACCATTAAACAATATTAATGACAAGCATATATAAACTCAGAAAATTCACATCCATTATGCTACCAGACCAAACTCATAATAAAATCCAGAACATAGCACGCTACCCCGAATAGTTTTCACACACACAAAAGAAGAAAAATACTTGGAAGTGATTCAATTCAGGTGAAAGCCAAAATAAAAACTCCATGTTAACATCAGCTTAATTCCACCATAAACTTTACCATGACAAATTCAAAATCAATCAAGAAAACCGGAGACTGTAATCACCAGCTTTGCCATTTTTAAGAAAACAATTAATAGAAGCCCCCTTCTAAAACTTTTTGTCTAATATTATTCAGTCAAACAAGCAATACAAGCCAGTCAACAAAACCCCATTTTAAATCCTTCAAACAACAAATGAATACTACTTTAAAGTTTAAACCCAACAAAAATACTAAAGTTTGCCGCACTAACCATATGATAATGCTTTAGATATAAACAGACATGCAAAGAATTAGTTCAAGACAAGACAGAACAGAAACCCAAGCTCCATATCAAGATAATCTCAAGTTCTCAGAAATTTATCACAGCAAATGTTCAAGAACAGAGAAGGAAACCCATGATTCACAACCAAAATGCCATTCCAAAAATAGTACTAATAAAAACTAAAAAGTGCCTCAAAGACCCAAACATGCAAAACCCATTATGACTCAAAGATTTCTATATAAATTCAATGCCATTTTTTCAACCATAACCATTTAAGAAAAAAAAATTCATGATAACTAAGATATAGAGCATCGGAATCACCGGAAAGACGGTAAATTTAGAGTAGAAGGAAGTATGGGGTTTACCTGAAATGATGACTGAGAGTGGAGAGCGGAGACTGTAAGGAAGAAAGAAACGAGCTTTTCGCCTTTTCCTTTTACTTTTTTTTTTTTTTGGTTGGGGGGTGTTTGGGTTGTGAACGAACTTTTCGTGTACAAAAACAAGTTATAATGTCCAAACTTCAGATCGACGGTCCATAATGAGCAAAAGAAAGGATCTGACGGTCCACTATACGAAGTATTTCTTGAGTTTTGGCCTTTGTAAATAAGCTTATTATACATTTTGGCCTCTAAATTTGTATAATTAGAAAATTAACCTTTGAACTATTAAATTATCAATTGTATGTCTAAACTTGTAAAATATGGACAAACTAGCAGAAAATAAATAACGATGATGCATTGTTTTTTTTTTGTTAAAGGGTGTTTGGTTTGGGGTGATCTTTGAACACCTGTGGTGATCTTGGCAGATGATCTCAGATCACCCCGTTTGGTTACACTTTTCAGTTTGGTGTGATAATCCGGATTACCCCCTGATCACCTCTCCAAGGGTGATCTGGATTACCACCATAAACCCATGTAATCTTTGATCACCGGTGATCTTGCATCACTGATGATCTTAGATTACTAGTGATCTGGGAGGTGATCCTAACCAAACGCCTAGTTTTCATTTAAAATTATTCCTTACTCATTCTTTTCTTTAGAATGGGGTGAATTAGGATTAATATGGGCGATTTGTTGGATTGCTGTTGATAGATTTTGAAGCCAAATAAGGGCTGTGAGTAGTTTTTTTTTTTTTTTTTTTACCAGAGGGCTATGAATAGTTTTTTTTTTGGCCAAATGAATAGTCTAAATGTCTAATGCATTGCTTTGTAAGGGAAAAAAAGTTTTCAATTTCAGTTTCTTTTGATGATATTGATTTTTGAAGGTTTAAGATTTAAAAGAGGAACAATTAATTAAATGCATACCGCTATATACTAATCTTACTACTATATATAATATTAATATATATATATACTAGGTTTTTTACCCGCACTTCGCTGCGGGTTTAAACAATTTTATGCAATCATTTATATATATTAATATATATATATACTATCTTAATATCTATATACTATATATCTATATACTATATAAGTCTAAACTTCAAAACCATTGACCTGAAATATCTAAAATAACCTTTTTAATTTTAAAAGTTTAGTATTCATTTAAAGGATAAACATGTATTTATCAAATTAAACTTTTAATTAGGTTCAATATGTAATTTCATTTATCAATTAAATTAAATATACCCTTATTTCAATTAATTTTTAATTCCTATGTAATATATATAATAACTAAAATACTTACATTAATTAAATGTAATATTATAATAACTGAAATACTTACATTAATTAAATTCTTAGGTATTTTTTTCAATTCAAATTCTTAGGTATTTGTGCAAACGTACTGACTAATAGAAATATTGTTTTGTTGGCAAAAAAAAAAGAAATATTGTTTCCTTAATAATAAATAAATCGGATCTTAATATCTTTTATAATTTTGAAATTTTGTTTGACATTGATCTAATTTAATTTAATAAATCAACCTCTAATGTTCAACTACCTTTTTTTTGGTATAGTTTTATATATATAATAGTAATGTGTTGTATCTTATTCACTACAACTTTGTTAGTAATCTTAGACTTAAAAAATTAATAACATTCACCATTGATAAATAAATCGGATCTTTAATATCTTTTATAATTTTGAAATTTTGTCACCATTGATAAAGTTATTAAGCATGTAAGGTTGCTACATTTCTTGATATAATACTATAGTTTAGCTTTCTAATTAGTAAGCATAAATGAGAAATTTGATAACCAAAATTGCTAAGAATGTAAGGTTATTAAATTAGTTAAAAGTTATCTAAAAAAATTAGTTGAAAATAGTATAATGCCTTTTTAATGATCATTATAGTTTTTTTTGTAACCTTAAATAAGATCATTACCTTTTTGCTATGTTATTTTAGATCACATTGATCATTCATTAATTTGGTAGAGTTATAGCGAGATATCAATTTTAATTTTACTTCAACTTGCCGAAGATACGCATATATAGTATATAAATGATTTCTCTATCACCAAAAAAAGGAAGGACATTTGTACACCTAATTTTATACTTTCTTATGTTGCATTAAGTTTAGTTATAAGTTATAACCTTATATGGAAATTTGACTTACATGTCCGGGTATGTTTGGTTGAATTGTGAGATTTTGGAGAAATATAATAATCAAAATTACAAAAGATGTAATAAGAAATTTGATAACCAAAATCACAAAAGATGTAAGGTTATTGAATTAGTGGATAGTATTATACCTCTTTTGTGATCATTATGGATTTTTTAGTAACTTTTGAGAAAAATATGGCAAATATTCACCGTTGATGGAAGTTTACTAATGTTATTAGAAAAATAAGGATTGGTAAATACAATTTTAATGACTTTTATAGCATTTTTAGTAAATTTAAGTAATAAAATTTGTAACACTTTATTCATGATAAAAGATTACTAAAATTAATAAGGATGTAAGCTTCTTTCAATCTAGATAGTACTATAATGTTTTCCATAACCTTTTAAGTAATTAATCTTAGATAAGAAAATCAGTACTGTACGTATCTTTATAGTGTAAGGTCATTAAAATAGTTGATAGTACAATACATTTTTTATGATTATTATAGCTTTTTCGGTAACTTTTGAGGAAAAAGATGGTAAATCTTCACCATTGATGAAAGTTTACTAATGTTATTAAGAATGTAAGGATTGATAAATACAATTTTAAAAATTTTTATAACTTTTTTAGTAGATTACTCAAGTAATTAAATTGGTAACCTTCATTATTGATCATAAAAAGTTACTAAAATTAATAAGGATGTAAGATGACTTTTTTTTGCTACAAAAGTACCAAAAAGTAAAAGAGATGGCAGTAACTACGGCCTCAGGATGCCAACCCCGATCCGGTCTTCAATAAGGATGTAAGATGACTTGAATCTAGATAGTACTATAATGTTTTTCGGCAAAAAAAATATTAAGAATGTAAGGATTGGTAAATACAATTTTAATAACTTTTTTTTAGCCTTTTTAGTAGATTACTTAAGTAATTAAATCGGTAACCTTCATTATTGGTCATAAAAAGTTACTAAAATTAATAAGGATGTAAGATTATTTGAATCTAGATAGTACTATAATGTTTTCATAACTTTTATAACCTTTTAATTAAGTAATCTTAAATAAGAAAATTAATCAGCGACCAATATTACTAATAATGTAAGGTTATTAAAAATAGTAGACTGTAAAATACCTTTTTGGAATTTGGATAACCAATACAAGTTTTTTAGTAATTTTAGGTAAGAGAATTGATAACTATCTTATTACTTAAGTTACTAAGGATTTAAGGTTACTTAATTTTTATTGATAGCATCGTAGCCTTTTTAATAACCTCTAAAGGTTTTTTTTGGGGGTTACTTATGTAAGAAAATCGGTATTAATTACTTACTAAAGATGTAAGATACCAATTAAGAATATAATTAAGGTTGTTAAATTTGTTGATAGCATCATGCCTCGGTCCTAAAACGTCTTTTTTAGGCATCTAATAAAAAAACATGTCACTTGATAAGCCTTGGTCCGAAAACGTCTTTTTTTTATGCATCTAATAAAGAACATGTCACTTGATATTTGATTAATAATACTATCTATGTAACAATACTGGATTAATTCTAACTAAATTTATCTAATTAAACATAAAAGTAATAATAAAATGCAATAGATGTAACATAAAATCAAGAAAGAATATTGTAAGTTTCTTTACAACTTTGCCTTAATTGATGTTAAAAAATTTCGAAAGATTTAATTTGAGGTGAAAACGAATTAATTTTGCAAAAGAATATGAAATACAAAAATAGAAGAAGAAAGAAAAATCGAGCTTTCCATATTTCAAAAACGATACTTGCTGCATTCAATTAAAAATAAAAAGCTGATTCTCATCCATTTCAAGAGCTTCATAGTTTGAAATTTTAGATAAGTTTCAATTGTTATACCAATAAATTTTCCTACGTATCATGAATATTGGTGAGAAGTTCTTCAAAAAGGGTTTAGAAGAGAAAGAAAATAAGATGAAAAGAGGAAGGAAACAACCTTAAAAGTATTTATTATTCCCTTCCCATTATGGATTAATTAAGATTAAGTGATTTTAATGGGATTTTTTTTGTACAAGTTAGAATATAGTAGTAGCATTCAAAACTTATTTGATAGCGAACATTATAGTTATTTTGATATAATCTTAAATAGTTTTAAGTAAGAAGATTCATAACCTTTTTTTTTATATATAAAAAGTTACTAAAATCATCCAAGAGCGCAATTAGGTTTGTAGAGAGCATTATAGCTATTTTAATACCTTTTATAATTTTTTTAGTAATTTTAAATTACAAGATTAATAACATTCATAATTGACGAAAATTATTAAAAGTAATAAAAACATAAGGTTACTGAATTTGTTGATAGGACTATAGCTTCTTCTTCTTTCTTTTTTTATAACCTTCGCAACTTTTTTACTAATCTTAGATATGAAAATTATACTCCTCATTAAATTGATAAAATGCTACTAAATTTATTAAAGATGTTAGGTTACTAAATTACCTTATACTATAAAAATTTTTATAACCTTTATAACATTTTTAACAACCTTAAAGAAAAACATTGGCAAATGCCATTATTGATAAAAGGCTACTAAAATTACTAACAGTATAAGGTTAATTACTGAATTTATTGATAACATTCAAAAACCTTTGATAACTTAAATAGCTTTTTAATGAACATTTGATGAGGAAATTGATAATCTTATTCTTATTCTTTTTTTCTTTTTTTTGCATCAGAGATTGATAACCTTCTTGATTGATTAATGTTTAACTTTCGTTCTTACTAGCCCTGTAGTTTTTTTAGTAAATTCAAATAAGAAAATTGATAACCTTCCTTCATTATTGAAGATAACCATAATTGGATAATAATTTAAGTTTTTTTTATTCGTTCAATGAGATTAATTATTTCAAATCTCTGTAAACTAAACGACCAGATTTTAATGATTAATTAATCAAAATTTATGAAAATGAAAAGTACGCATGTATGAAATATATGATTTATCATGCTTTAACTAGTATATATATATATGTGAAGTAGATATTGATTATGTATTGGTTTGGTTAAGGCTGTAATGATCTTGATAAAGATTGAGATATATATGATTAAAAAAGAAAGAAATTAAAGTCTGAGATAACTCCATTTATACGGCTTAACATACAGTATCATCAATAAGTAGTAAAAAAATACAGTATCATCAATATTTGGTGAGTAAGGAGTTAAAGAAAAATTAAAGATTTTCAAAACTTCTCAAGGTGTATATTATAAGGCTACACATATATCATATATGTGTGCAAAAAAGACACTTGCAGGAGTCTTAATCATTTGGAGTAGAATGTAACACAGTGAAAATTGCAGTGAAAGTTTTGACAGGAAAAAATGTTGCGAGGAAAACAATTTAGATCAGTATTGTTCGAAAAAAAAAGATCAATATTGTAACTGTAAAATGAATGCACCAAGAGAGCTTAAAAGACCCTCATGAGTTACAAACTGTACTTCTGCAATAATTTCTCAAAAGACCTCCTCTATTAATAGTTTGATCTGAAAGTCCAAGAGTGAAGACATTCTTTTCCACAAATATCTTCAGTAGCAGCTGGTAACTTTGTATGATTAACTTGCACTTGACCTGGTGACCTCCACACCAATTAAGGCTTGGACTAATTTGCTAAATATATGTAACAACCTCAATGTCTGTTGTCTCATCCACCATGAACAAAAACAGTTGCATTCTAATCATAGCAAATTGTAATAGTTTTATCAATAATCAAGCAAAACATAAAGCTCAAATCACTCACACAAATTTGGGAATCACCAAACCATGTTAAGAGCATGTAAATTTGTCATTCTTTCGATAAATTTTCAGTGAACAATCATGGTAGACTTCAAAATACCAACCATTAACGGTATTAATATGCTGAACCCTAGCTCAAATGATTTCATCAGCAAATTTTTTTAAAAAAAAGAAGAGAGAGGAGAAAGTTTAGCATATTCAACTCAGAGCAGCCAGAACATGACTGATCTATAGCTTCATCCTGCCTTGAAGGACTTCCTGAAAATTAAACACAACCTAATAACAGAGCATATTGGCAGCATCCCCAGTAGAATATCCAATTCCACATATTATATTTTGCATAAGATCAACAAATTTCCAGCTTAACAGCAAAACAATTTCACTTAGCTTATTAGGCAAATTATCATTAATGTGATTAAAGCCAAACTTTGCCTTTAACGACTCTAAGTTTCAATGTCAGTTTATTCATATAAACACATCCAAACAGAGATCTGAAACAATAACATGACGCATAGCCAACCAAGCATCAGGCATATTTCAGGATAAAAAAACTTAGCTGACATCAAGAAGTTTGAAAAAACAACAATAATAACATCTGATCTAATTCAAAGCCAAATGTTCAACAAATTACTCACCTTATCAGTCTACAACTATTTTCAAAAGTACAGCTTTACCATCAGACATATTCCAGGTGCAACAACATTTCGTATTTCTTGTCAAGCTTTGAGATGGCTTGGCATTCAATTCGATGGATCTTCCAATCAAACAACTAAAAATCAATGACAAAATTACTTGTTAAGCACTAACTTAAGTTGATCAATCATGATAAAATCAAGATGAACTTCTACCTGACATTTTCTAAGGTTAGTGGTTTTGAAACATCCCTAACATAATTGCATGTGGGAGAATCAGATTTGTTACCTGGCATTTCTTCTCTCTACAATTTTAAGGCTTCCCAATCTACCTGCTTTCATGGAGAATAGAAGGCATCATCAACTTCCCATCCATCCTTCTTGTTGAGTTTCTTAGCATACCTTGGTTCCTCAAGAACTTTGGGTCCATCTACATATTTTTCACAACAAAAGAAAGACCAACATATTAAATGGTATACTCCATTCTGTGTGTGCACTATTTAATTTTCCACTATTTAATAATGAACATGCCAAGTAATTAAATATTAATAAAAGATAAATAACTGACTTAAATTTCATGCCGGATACAAAAGGAAGTCCATTGTGAGCTCATGGTTCTCTAGCCAACCTGCATGCAAAACCAAAATCTGAAAGCATAAGAGAAAACCAAATCAAAGTAGCCGGTTCTTTCCTTTGAAGAGGAAGGTGCAAAATCACTTGGAATAATTCAAAGATCACATAACTCTTAGACTATAGCAATATGAAACTCTTTGGTGAGATTCAAGTTGATAGTCAATTAAATATCATAAAATATGAGAAAATACTGAAGTTGTGACCGATCATAATAGATGACTGATCCAAAGATAGAGAGAATAGTGAAAAGGAAATGATTTTTAACTTGCACTATTAATTAAAACCATCTCTCCATTCAATCAACCACCAAACTTTGTAAGATTGTTTTTTTTTATGTCTATTAACATAAAACGGAACTAAATAACCAAAACAATGATAAATAAGAATGTTACCCCACTATTTAAGAGTTGTGAATATCTCATCAAAGTTTGACACGTTTCGTCCACCCCTGTAAAATAGATGTTCACCATCATTTAAGAAAAAAATGAAAATATATAAATATGAAACTGGAATGGAAAAAACAGAAACCAATAGCACTCAAAACAGCCTGAAAAAGAAGTTAGAGCAGATAGCAAACAATTATAAAATCAACAACATAAAGTCTATATACGACAATAAGGAAGAGTAAAGCTTGATCATTTCCATGGCCTGCTACCTCACCTATGCATACCAAAGTTGAAATTATGGTACCTTATACACAAATGTCAACATATTTGCTAGTATTAAACTCCTCAGAAATAAAACTTGTATAAAACAAACAGTTGAAAACATATAAGTAGAATAATGTAGTCTGACCTAAAAATAACACCATTAGTGAGACTTCAATGTAGTTGTAACTCTTTTCAAATAAAGACCAACGGAATTACCTTGGCAGTGACAAATGCAATGAATGATGACCCCCTATCATTTATCTGCATAATTTCATGGAAACAATCTTTTTCATTTTATATCACCATTGATAGAAATTCTTGAATATATATGCAGCCAAGCTGAAATTGATAATCAATAGAGATAGTTTTAAGATCAAAGGATGCACCACAATCTATTCTACAGGGAAAAAAATACACATGAATATCAACAGGGTACCATCATAGACTCGGTTCTGCATCAAAGTGAAAACCCATTTTTCGCATTAGCTTCACCTTCTCTCGCCTTCGATCTGTCCAAAATCAATTCGCAAAAATTATAAGACAAAATCCTCACAGCTAATAACTCAAAACAGTTAAAATTTAAGAGAATCCTAACGAAGAAATTAAGTTGGTAGAATACAAAGCCGACACTAAGTAAAACCAATTAGAAAAAATCACCAAATACCCCCAAATTAAGAACAACAGGGAAATCATAGAAACATCAAACTACAATGCAAATCTAGAAAGAAATAAATTAAAAAATATAACGAAAGAAGAAGACTGGAAACCAAAAAAACTTGATAGAAGATTCATGCAAGAGAAATAGAAATTAAAAGAAGACAAAAGAAGATCAGTGGAAACAAAAAAAATTTGACACGAGATTAAAAAAAGAAGATTCATGCAAAAATGGAAAGAAATCATGGAAATAAATTACCCATTAAAATTTGACAGGAAAATACATGAAGAACAATAAAAAATTTGGAAAATTCTATCTCAATCTCTATCTTCTTCGTTGGACCCAACCTCATGTCTCTTTTCCGATTTAGATCAGCAACAACACCGAAAGAGGGGAGATGAAACAAATCAATTGGAATGAAACTTACCAAGAAAATATTAGCTTCAAGCAAATCGGCAAGGAGCAATTCGAAGATTAGGAGAAAAGAACTGAGAAAATGAAGAAAGAGGGACTGGAATTTGGAGAACACCGACCTGGGTGAAGCTGAAGAAGAAGAGAGCAGAGCCAAAATGAAAATGAAAATTAAAGAAGAAAGAAGAGAGTTGACATACAAAATGAACAGCAAGAAAGAGAGAAGAAAGAACATAGAAAATAAAAAAATGTAAAGAAGACAATGAGAGAGTATGAAAGTTATAGAAAGTTAGTCAGATTTGACAAGAAGGAAAACAAAGAGTGAAGACTGTGAAGGAAGAACAGAGATGAACATTTGGGCGGCAAACCCTCAGAAGCTGTCTGTCTCTTTATGACCTCTTTATAAAAAATTGAGCTAAAGAGCCCAAAAAAAATCCAAATAAAACAATAAGTCAGCCCATGGACAAATTCTATATTACTATATGTAAATTGTCAAGCCTATATTTATATATATTTGTCTATTTCAAAGCCCAAAGGCTAAGGAGAACATTTTTATTTTTTAATAAGATTAAAGTCTAACAAAATAGACATCAACTTTTTTTGTGAGACAAAAGAAAATCAAATGAAAAATTTAAATTATTAAAAGGGAGACAAATAAGTAATAAATCATGGAAGGGAAAAATATGAATGTAATGTCAAAGATATCCCAAGGAAAACCATTAATTAGTGTATCCTATTCACACAGTTCAATTGTTACACTCCAATCCTATAATTGAACTAAACAATAATCTAATCAGTGTATCCTAACCTAAATTCACCCATAAAAATAAATAAGCATAAATCAAGCTAATCAGCCAAAAATAATTAAAAATATAAGAAAATTTAAGTCCTCAAGACCACCATTCAATGATTAATTGGTATATCTTATTTACACATCAATTATCACACTTCAATCCTATAATTTAACTAATCAATAATTTAATAGTGTATCCTAACCCAAACTCACCCATATATAAATAACCATAACTCAAACTAATCATGATTAGCACACAAACTAATTTAAAATTAATAGGAATATTAAACACTCAAGACCAAAATTCCTACAGCAAATTAGTTATAATTTAATTCAAAAACAATATCTCTCTAAATACTAACTAAAATAAAATAATAGCTCAAGGAGACAAAAAAAAACTGACATGAAGGCTCAAGGATACAAAAAAAGACATGACATGAAACTCAAACCCTAACCATGAAATGACAAACCCGAAGTGAGATGAAGCCTAAACCCTAACCATGACATGAAAGCCAAACCCTACATGTCATCCAAAGTGAAGGGTAAAAAAGAATTGGAATGCCCAAATTATCCTCAAGGCTTATATTGGATGTCCAAATTACCCTCAAGTCTTATACAAAATAACAAAAAAACCATGCGCAAAAAGACACAAAAACCATGCAAATAGTACCCCAAATGAATGTGGTGAGAGAATAAGGTTGCCCTTGGTGTAATTCACACTTCAACTATTATTGTTTGTTTATATATATATATAAAATCACGAACTCAAAAATTCTAATTATGAAATTTCATAAATACCCTCAATATTATAGTATAATAATTTTTTTATCAGTATTCTTTTTAGTCATTAAATTTTTGGTGTAGACTTCGATGCTCCCGTTGTGATGCTTCCACTTTTGAATATGATGCACCCATTCAATTCTGACTATTGGATGCCACATCTATTTTCCTGACCGTAGGATACTAAAAGGTTTAACTTGTTAAACCGGTTTTAAAAACCTTTTAGAATGAATTCGTATGCGGTAGTCCTCGTGATAGATTTTTACACCTTTTTTATTCCAACCGTTGATATCAACTAATTTTTTTACTTAATATATTGTTTTTTTCTCTAATTTTTTTTATTTTTTATTCTTTTTTGAAATTAAAAAAAATAGTATTTTTTAAAATTGTCTTTGTCTTTTTTTTTCCTTCTCCATTTTCTTGAAAAGAAGGTGGGAGAATCGGTTTTCATGGCGGAGGTTGGAACCCAGCCGGGGAGTTTGGGTCTTTGTATCCCGGAAGACTTTAGAGCGTCAGCTTCAAGGAAGGTTCGGACATTGCTTAAATATAGAATTCAGATTATCCTGACTTGCAGAAAACTAAAGATTGATATCAAGGAATGAAGGGCCAAAAAAAGAGCTTTTTCTTGTAATTCAACTATAGAAGATATAAACAGGCAAGCAAAATTGGTTTAATTGAAAGAATTCAATGAATGGATATCAATTATACACTAAATTCAAGATTTTGGAAAATCCAGCATTAATATATTAGCCATTTCAAAGGCAGAATTTGTTGCTTTCATCATTGAAAAACTGAGCAACCAATAAGCCAGAGTCTAAAATTAAGAAATTTGAAAGAGATACAAATTCAAGACATGGGAATTGTGGATAAACACGAACGAACCTTACAGAAAATGAGCCAACATAGCAGTATCGGTGAGGTCGACGTTATCAATGAATGATGAAACAGAGATATGATAAGGTTTGTGATTGATCGAGAGTTCAATTTTTGTCATGTAATAATACTCATAATTGTTCTTCAACAGATTTTTTGAATATAATTTGGAACTTCTTTAGAGAGAGAGGTGAGAGAGTTTGAAGGTTAGTGAGAGAAAGTATTTTCAGGAATAGGTTACGGCGGGGAAGAAGAGAAAAGAAAAAAAATGGAGAAAGTAAAAAGAAAAGGACAAAAAAAATACTAATTTTTTTTTAAAATTTCTGGTACGTGGACGTGGAAAGAAAATGTAATTGATATTAACGGTTGGAATAAAAAATGTGTAAAAATTTATCATGAGGATTACCTCATACAAATTCATTCCAAAAGTTTTTAAAACCGCTTTAGCAGGTTAAACCTTTTAGTATCCGACGATCAGGAAAATAGATATTACATCTAATGGTCAGAATTGAATGGTTGCATCACATTGAAAAGTGGGTGCATCACAACGGGAGCACCGAAGTCTACACCTTAAATTTTTTATTAATTATGGAAAGATATTTTAAATCCAATAGTTAACTTTTTAAAATTATGGAAAGATATTAATAATTAATAATCCATTATAATTGTAATTATTAATTACTTCTCATAATTATTTTTAAACTCAAAAATCTAAAATTGTAACCGTTTTTCCCGTAACTCTACAAATTAAATTTGTCGCCTTCTAATCCAGAATTTTTGGTTTAGCTATAAGCCTATAACGTCTTTATATTAGTTGATCCACACTTCACGATGATCCCAAATTCATAAACCAATTGCAACCTGCCTTGCTTTTTTGTCATTTTAATTAGAAGAGAACACCTTAATTTTCATGATAATAAACTTTATTGAGTTGCAAAGGGTTTGGTTGATGCATCAAATCTGACATGCATGTTTTTCATTCAAAGTTTCAACTCACATTTACATACAGTTGAGAATATTATTGTTAATATTAAGCAAAAGTTATCTTTTTTTTCTAAATAGAAGAAAATACAACTTTTGTCTAATTAACTGTAAAAAATACCGCCTTTTGATTGAGATTTTGGGTGATCAAGAAAGTAATCAAATTTATATAACCTTTATAATCATTTATAAGATTTAATATGAAAAAAAGATTAGATAAAAGAAAGTTACTTTAATATACAAGTAAAAATCAATGTAAATTAGATTGATAAGTTACTTATAAAGCATAAATAACTCATAAAACATTATATATATATATACTACGATTTTAATCATTGATTAAAAGATTTATTCATCAATATATCCTTAATTAAATGATTATTAATTTAGAATTATTTGTGCGTAAATAAAATTAATTTGGATAATTAATCACTCAATTAATATTTGAGTGAACCAAAAATTTTCACATAAGTGATTCTCGACAACCGCGGTAAAATTGTTCCATTTTGATAGTTTAGGGGTGAAAGTTTCAAATTAAAAGTTCAAGGGAGAAATTGTCTCGATTTTGATAGTTTAAGGACTACAAGTTCCAAAATAAAAATTCAGGAGGAAAAATGTCCCTTTTGTGAAAGTGTACAATTAATTACATATACATATGCATATTGATACACCCGAGTTGTTAACTCAACTGGTGAGTGCACTATGCTTAGACTGTGAGGTCTTTGGAGTTTAATTTTTTTTTGTTTATTTCTTTGCTAAGCAATACAAGTTCCAAAATAAAAAATTTAAGGGGGGGAATGTCCCTTTTGTAAAAGTTTATAATTAATTACATATATACACATTAATGGACCTGAGTTGTTAACTCAACTGATGACTGCACTATGCTTGGACTGTGAGATCCTGAGTTCAAGTCTCAAGAAATTTGAGTTTAATTTTTTGTTTATTTGTTTGGTAGTTTGGTAAGTAAGTTATTAAAGGTAGTTTATAAATTTTTTAATCGTAACATTTTAAGTTTAATCTATCTGAATCGAACAAATAATCTTTAAATTGAAAGGAAAACCTTGCGTGGCTTAAATGTGCTACTTTCACACATTAACCACTTGAGGACTTTTTTTTTTTTTACCATTTATCTATTGGCTTAATAGACATGGCCCTCAAGCTATCACCAAAGGAACAAAATATCCCCTAAACTTTTGATTGGGACAATTAAGCCCTCCAATTCTCAATTTTGGGACAATTTAGCTTCTAATTGAATGGACTTTGATTATGTGAAATAAAAAAAAAAGTAAATGACTTCAAATTAATAGACAAAATAGTCTTCAAACTTTGACAGAATATGACAAAATGGTACTCTGTATATTTGGATAATTAATCACTCAATTAATTTTTGGCATGATTTCTTGTGATTTTATAAAGCATTCTAATTTTAATCCCAAAAGTACAACTACGGATAAAGTTATGTCCGAACTCATCAACCTAACCTAGAAAAATTAACTGTCTATGCACAAAAATATATAAAAATATATAATTTACATAGTCTATATTAGCTTTTAAAAAAAAAATCAAATAAAAATTTAATATTACGATAATCATTATATTAATTAATTAAATATTTTCCCTAACCTATATAGACTTCAATTTTTGGACTTCGTTTATGCTAGATCACAATTATTTTTATTACCCTAATAACATGAGGACTGGAACAACTCCTAACCTTCAAAGGATTTTAATTTACTTACTTCCTTTAGACTAATTGTTCAAATTGGTCCCTAAAGTTTGCGAAAATGTTAAATACGGGTCTAACCTTATAATTTGGTTAATTAAGTCCCTAACGTTATAAATTCGACTCAAATTTGTCCCTAACGTTGTAAAATCAGCTCAAATCAGTGCCTAGAGTCAATTCAAGTCTCTAACGTTTTAAGGTTTATTAGGTTGTCAATTTGACGCCAGGTACTAATTTGAGTCGATTTTGCAACGTTAGAAACTTAATTAACCAAATTAAAGTGTTAGACCCTTATTTGAATATTTTTTACAAACATTAGGGACCAATTTGAACATTTAGCCCTCCCTTTATAAAAGTAAGCTTTCCATTCATAATAGTATTTGTGTCTTCATAGTAGTATTTATGAGACATGAGCATTATTAACTTGAGTTATTATACAATACACTATCAATGTAAATTTTGAAATCTACAAGCGGGTTAAGAAGTTGACACATACACATTTTTTTGATTAATTTTGTTTTTAAAATTCAAAACTATTCCACTCTATCAAGAGTAAATTTTGGACTCTACAAGCGGGTTAAAAAGTTGATACATACACATTTTCTTGATTAATTTTGTTTTTGTAATTTAAAACTATTCGCTAAAGGATACATGTCAACCCTTAAACTCCACGTGTGTAGTATGCTAAACTCTACTGATAGTGTATTTATATGATCCTACGATGAATGGGGTGCGCAGGTACGAGAAATGGGGGTGCGGACCTACGAGAAATGGGGTGCTCAGTTGCGAGAGATGGGGTGGGTGGCCTGATCCAGAAATGAGGTGCGAATAGATATTGCTTCGTAGCTCGTTTCTGACGCACTTTGAGCTATGTCAGATGGCACCACCCTA
>AWUE01017354.1:0-70273 GCA_001974825.2 Corchorus olitorius
TTGAGTTAGCATTAGCTAGATCAAGTCGAGGATTATAGTCCAAGCTTGGTTGTTGTAGCAATGGTTGAGAATTAACCACTCCTGCCGAGGGAGATAAGGGACGATGAGTGAGAAATTGCTCTTTGTGCTTGTATAAATTGCTAGTTCTTAATGCTTTGTTTCTTGGTGAATCTTTAAACCTTAACCGGTAATTGATTTGTTAGGAAGTAAAAGGGGTAATTTAAGTCTTAACCGGTAATCTTATCTAATTAAGGTGATTTAGGATTTAATTCCAGCAAGCTATTCTTTGTTTTCATAATTATTAGATATCAATGATCCAAGTTATAATTGTCAAGAGGGATATTAATTCTATGTTGGAGGGTTTTTATCAATTATTTTCTTAGTTTGTTCACTGCTTTCTTATTAATTGTTTTCTTTAATTTTCTTGATTGCTTTCTTAGTTAATTTTAATTGTTAGTTTTAATCCCCTGTTTCTAAACAAAACTTTCAAGGAATTTTTAGTAAAAGTTAATCTTGGATAAAGTCTATTCCCCTTCTCTGTGGGATCGACCCCTGCTCGCCCTATCTACTTAGTTAGGATTTTGTAGGGATTATTTTTCTGATTGCTGACGACCGATCAAATACAATTCCACAAATTAGTTAAAAATCGATTTAAAGGAAAAAAATATTTTGATAGTGATAACAGAACTACTAATACTTTGGGAGCTCCATCACCATCAACAATGCCATGGTTATTAATCTTACACAAAGAAAAATAAAACATAAAAATATCAGAAAACTAATGCCATTTATGAGGAATTGAAACTTCCCTAGGAAAAAGAATATGGGGAAAAAATTTCCCCTTCATTTACCTAACACCAGTATATGAATTTTAGCAATCCTACGAGCTGTTTTTTATTAAGCAAAGAATTTTAGTGGGACATGAGGTTCTTCTGTTTTTTATTAGGCTTGAAATAAGATAGTGAAGAGTGAATTAGCATTGACAGAGATTGAAAAGAAAAACATTAGAAAACATGGTAAAATATGTGTGAGAAATTGAGAGTACTCGAAAAGTAAACTATTTATGATCATAAAGAATCAATGGCTTTTGCGTAAAAATAATGCCTGCAAAATTGATATATAGCCATTACATCTTTTCTTATCAAACATAAAATTGAAAAAATTATTGAACAAAAATGATCAAAACTAAAAATAAAAGAGGAGCATGAAGAAAATTGAGAGAATTGCTACAAACCTTTAAAACTCAAATCTGAAATTTTTTTTTGTACCCCATCGGGTATCCAGGGCTTTGTCCTAACTAATCCGGATCCGACCCGCGTCGCACACCTGGTTATGGTGGGTGAGTCTACCAACCGGGCCAGTTGTGTACGCAAGGTCTCGAACATAAGATATATGCTTAAGCTGGAACAAGTCGCTTACCACTTGATCCAACCCCTTGTTGGTAAAACTCAATCTGACATATCAAAGCAAAGCCTGCCTATTTAAAACTATTCAAATCATATCATATATATTTGTAAAACTATTCAAATCATATCATATATATTTTTCTCTTTTTTTTTGGTTTTTTTGAGGTAAAAGCGAATCTTTCATTATAATAAAGAAGAAGTACAATCAGTTTGCAGAGGATCATGGAGCCAAGAAGGCATATCGTCAATCCATACAAGTTCCTCATCTAATAATAATCCAAAACAAGCAAGCTCATGAGCAACGGAGTTGCCATGTCTGCTAACATATTGAAATGAACAAAACTCCAAAGAGTTCTTTATAAGCTTGGCATCTTCAAGAAGAATACCAACCGAGGAGAAGTCGGCATCCGGACAATTAAGCTTCTGAATAATATTAAGTGCATCCCCTTCAATGTTAACATTATGAAAGCTCATTTCCTTCGCCCAAGAGAGGGCTTGAGTAAGCGCGTGAGTCTCAGCCAACAAAGCATCTGCCACATATTGAACCTGACCCGCACAAGCGCCTAAAGGAAGGCCTGAAGAATTCCTCGCAATTAAATCGTAACCCCCAAACAATCAGTAGCACTAAAGGCACCATCGAAATTAATTTTCACCTGAGGAGACATCGGTGGCTGCCACTTAGGCCGGATACAAGGTTGTGGAATCCTAGAAATGGCTTGGCATCTCACCACCTCCTTTGAATATGAGAACGCAAAAGAGGCAATGTCAAAAGGCCTGTTGATTTCATCTTAAAAAACAAAAGAATTTCTAGCACCCCAAATTGCCGAAGAAGTAACCATGCCAACATGAAACCAATCCGAATTTTTGTCAAGATTTGCCTCCTCTCGTGTTGGGTCTTCATCATGCGGAATTAAATCATCATGAAGAAAGAAGTCCCAAACATGAGACCAAATAGCAGCTGCAAAAGAGCATTCTTTGATAACATGAAAGCTAGATTCAACATCTTCCTTGCATCTAGGACACAATCGATCCACATCCATTCCTCGCAAATAAAGATTATCCATGACATGCAAGGAATTATGAAAAAGACGCCATGCGAAAACTCGAACTTTAGCTGGAACTTCAGCTCGCCAAATTTTCCTTAACATTGTTTTGTCTTCAACTACATCATCCAAGACAATTGTTGCTTCATCGGTATGCATTTTCTGATAGAAACGATAGCCACTACTGGTTGTATACTGACCAGTATTGTCAAAGTGCCAAATTAAGAGATCCCTCGGCAGTCAAGAACTAAGAGGTACCTGAAGAATAGCTTCTGCTTCTTGCACATCGAGAGAGTCCATAATCATATCATAATTCCAACATCCCCAATTATCACTGATTAAATCTAAGACAAGCAAATCATCCTGCAAAACTTGAGTTCCTGATTTTGGCGTGAAATCTGCAATTATCGGGACCCATTTATTGTGAAAAACTTGAATCCTTCGCCCATTACCAACTCTCCACCTGAGACCTTGCGCAAGCATGTCCCGGCCTTTACATATACTACTCCAAGTGAAAGAAGGCTTCCACCCAACTTTGGCCTCCATAAATGAAAATCAACGATAGTACATGGCTTTGAGGATTCTAGCAATTAGACTATCAGGATTGTGCAATAACCTCCATCCTTGTTTGGTGAGTAACGATGTATTAAAATCTTCCATATCCTGGAACCCCAAACCTCCAAGCTCCTTAGATACACACAATTTCTTCCAAGCTAGCCAATAAATGGGACGTTTATCCAAACTTTGTTTCCACCAAAACTGACTTAGCATACTGTCTATATCATTGCATAAAATCTGAGGGAAAGCAAAGACGTTCATGGCGTAAGTGGGAATGGCATGTAACACTGATTTTATCATTCAAGCTTCCAATCTTCTTCATTATTTGTTCCTTTATCCAATTAAAAGTAGTCATTTTATTGTGACCAACAAGAGTAGGCAAGCCCAGGTATTTTTCAATAATGTTGTGCTCACTAACCTCGAAAATCGCCTTAACTTCAACTCGTTTAGACTGCTTTGTGTTGCTGCTAAATAGAACAATCGACTTCTCAAAGTTGATTTTTTGACCTCAACAATTCTCATAAATCTTTAAATAATCTTTCATCGGTTTGCTCTCAGCACTATTCGCTTTCCCAAATAGTAAGCTGTCATCAGCAAAGAACAAGTAACTCACCCGAGGTCCATGTTGAGAAGAAGAAACACCACTTAGCTGCCCATCATCTTTTCCCTTGGATAAAAATGTAGACAGCCCTTCAGTACACATCAGAAAAAGATATGGGGACAAAGGATCCCCCTACCGCAAACCCCTCCCTAGCCGAAACTCATCTATAACGTCTCCATTTACCACCACTGAGAAGGATACAGAACGAACACACTGCATTATCATGTCAACCCATCGTCTATCATACCCCATTTTCAGCATTATAGCTTCCAAGAAATTCCATTCCACTCTATCATAAGCTTTGATCATATCCAACTTCAGTGCAAAGTAGCCCTGCTTGCCAACTTTCTTGTGCTTTAAAGCATGTAACAACTCAAAAGCCACCAGAATATTATCAGTAATCAACCTCCCAGGTACAAAAGCACTATGGGATTCACTAATACAAATAGGTAGAATGGTTTTAAGACTATTAACTAAGACTTTAGAAATAATCTTATAAAGAACATTGCAAAGACTAATAGGCCTAAATTGAGTCATATTTTTAGGGGAATCAACTTTAGGAATAAGCACGATAGGTGTTTTATTGACAGAAAATAAATATAGTCTACCAAGAAAAAAAATCAAGACAAAACCTAGTAACTTCGTCACCAGCAATGTGCCAAAACTTTTTAAAGAAAAAAACAGGCATACCATCAGGACCAGGAGCTTTAGTGGGGTGCATCTATTTAAGGGCAACAAGAATCTCCTCGGCAGTGAACTCTGCAAGAAGTTGTTCATTCATCTCAGCTGTAATAGAAGGTTAGACAACGTTCAAGATTTCATCATAGTGCGTTGAACCATTCAAATCAAAGAGTTTCTTAAAATAATTGGAAGCAATTTCTGCTAGATCATCGGTCTCCCTACCATCGTCTCCTTCTAATACCCTAATAAAATTCTTTTTCTTGCGCTTTGAAGCTTGCGCATGGAAAACGGAAGTATCACGATCACCATCTTTTAACCAATTTGCCATTGACCTCTGCATCCAGAACGTTTCCTCTTCTTCCAATAACTTATTAATTTATTCTTTAAATTCAATTTCACGCTGCATTTGTTCATCACCAAAAATCCTTCCCCCAATTTCTTAAGATCAGAAGTGAGCTCATCAATTTTCTCCTTTAACATCGAAAACTCTTTAGCATAGTTCCCATGTAAAGGCTTCCTAAGATTCTCAACACGATTTAACAAATCCAAACCATTTGAAAATTCCCACTCATTAAGAATCAAGTCTTCACAATCTGCCTCATTACACCAACCCTTTTCGAAATACTCTCTCTTACATCTTTTAGGCAGTTTCTTCTTCTTACTCCTTTTAACCATTTCAGTTCGAATCATAATAGGAGAGTGATCAGAGGCACTAGCAACCATATTATAAAGTCGAGCTGTTGAGAATCGAGTAAGCCATTCCATAGTTGCCAGCCCACGGTCAAGTCGTTCTCTGATCAACTGCCCACCTCAACATTTCTTTTTCCAAGTGAACGTGTTTCCATGATACCCTACATCTTGTAATCCACAATCGAACAGAGCATCTCGGAAATCAGCCATCTGACTATCAGGTCTTAGCCTACCACCCTCCTTTTCTGTTTGCCACATAATCTCATTTAAATCTCCAAAACAGAACCATACTTTTTCATCATGAGTAGCAAGCTGACGTAACAAGGACCAATTCCTATGTTTCAAATTAGTATATGGTTCCCCATATAACCCAGTAAGCCGCCACTTATCCGAACCATTTCTTTTATCAACAAGCATATCAATATGATTCTAAGAGAAACTAACCAACTGCAAATCCAATGAATCATCCCACATCATAGCCAAACCCCCACTCCTGCCAACACTACTGACACTAAAACAAGCAGACATATGACACCTACGCCTAATACTATCTAATTTATTTTCGGGAAGCTTAGTCTCCATGAGAAAAATCACATTCGGTATTTCTTTACGAATAAGCTCACCAAGAGCTCTAACTGCTCGTGGGTTCCCAAGCCCACAACAGTTCCACGCCACGCCTATCATGGTTGTCGACGGGGCTGTCCATCAGCCACCGCCGTTACATCAACAAAAGGGGACGAAACTTCGGAAGACTTATCACCGCCAACCTTAGCTTCAACATCCATCAGGCTACGATTAATAGCTGTACTAATTTGGTCTCTAAGTGAGTTAGCTTTCCAAGTAGCTGATCCTTTTGACTTTGTTCGACCAACAATAGACTTGTTATCCTTTCTCTTTTCTTGTTTGTTGTTCGAATTTGTAACAATTGAATTGGTAGAGCTCACCAACATAGCACTTGGGTCATCTATATCCATATTTTGCTTTGAGCTCAATGGCCCAAATTGATCCAAATCACCATATGCTCTTCTTTTCAATTTTCCTTATTTCCTAAACCCATCTCCCCTTCACGGCCCAACAACCCTTTCTTATTAGCCCCACTCCCAATATTTGAATTAATAGCAACCAAATTATCTTCAATTGGCAGATTTGTATCCAAAATTAATGCACCAGACTTCTCCCCTTTTTCCTTCGAAGAAACTTCCTTAATGGCAGCCAAATCAAGATCTGATTTTTCATTATCATAAATTGTCAAGGCTTTAAAAATATCCTCTGTTTCACGCACAATTTCCTCCTCAAATGAAGAAACTGCCTCATGCTCATATCCTCCGTTATTACCATCTAAAAATCCTTTCTCCTTAATTAATTTTCCTTGATTCACGCTATTACCATCTCCAAACTTCTTCGCATCTTCCTTCTGCTACTATCGCCGGAACCTTCTTTAATCAATTCCTTCCGACAGCCGCTTTTTCTATCGAAATTAACAGCAATATCTCTTACCAATGCCACTTCAGACCTCGGTGCAACTGCATCTCCCGACCTCGTCAATCGCTTCCTCAAAGGGGAGGCTCTTAAGTCTTAACCAGTCTCCATATGGTTTGACATCACCAAGGCCCTTTTCAGCTTCTTTATTCTCACAATCTATTTCACAATGACCCATTAATCCACAAGAAAAACAAAATTCCTGCAAACTTTCGTATTTGAGATTGCCCTTATTCCCTGCTTCCGCCTTACCAATAAGGATAGTATGTCTAAGGGGCTTAGTGATATCAATTTCAATTCGGACTCTCAAGAAACGAGACCAACCTTCCATGTCCAATGATGGATCCACTGCAAACAGCTTTCCCATCTTGTGTACCATTTTCTCTGCCATTTCTAAAGTTCTTTTTCCCAAAGGGAGATCATAAATACGAATCCAAAATAATGATCGATTAAACTGATAGTCCTCCGAGCATAAATCCCCATCATACTCCGCAAAACCCAATAAGTGTTTATCAAAGGACCAAGGAGATCCTTCAATAACGCGATCATGATCTCCTCCGATGTAAACTTGAAAAAAAAAACAAGTTTTCTTCCAGGACAACAATTGAAACCTCCTTGTACAGCTTCCAGACTTATTTCAAAGTCCTGATCATGGCCAGTATGTTAAAAGCCCTCACGGTTAACAGCTTCCCAACCAGGCAAAACTTCTCCGAACAGTCCTTCTTCGGGGGCTCCGAATCATCATCACTAACATAATCCTCTCCTTCCGTCGTTAGAGCCAAAGCACCATACATCTTAGAAAGTTCGATAGCCATCATTCAAACCTAACCCACCAGGATGAAACCAACTAGGCTAGACTAAACAAACTAGCAGAAACCAAAAAAACGAAAACTCTCAATCCAAACTGAAACAACGCACTAGAGAAACAAACTTGGACTTGCCCACAGCAAGACTCAGAACACTCTCACAGAGACCCGCTTTGTAGAGACTCAATTAGCCCTCATATCAAATATATTTTTCTTAAAAAAAGTAATGGACTTAATCAAGGACAAGAAGGGCGGCCTGTGCTTGCGCTGCAGTCATCTTCTTATTAGAACTATATTTTTGTAGATGTTTTAGTCAATTAGTAAGAAGATATTGCATTGGCTGTAAGGTAATCAGTTAGGAGAAACTCATACATCGAAACAAATAATTCGCATATATAAAGCAAAACACATGACATCTCTTTCATTCTAAAAGTGCATTACCTAAATTCTACTCCATCTCTAGGTAATTCATCAAAATAAAGCTAATATTCTACTTCTCCATCTCTAGATAATTCATCAAAATAAAGCTAACATTAATTGTTGCTTGAAATGTATGTTGATTATCTAAAAGAACATAGTACGCTGCGGTCATTTTTTAATCATGATTGCAATTGTTAAATTAATTAACTCGGGTAGGTGGAAGAATTTGGCTTCTGCATAAGGAAGGCCTAATTTTTTGTAGTCAAGGAGCATGTAGTTGAATGATAAATAAAAAAAAATTGTAAAATAAAAGAGGAATAAGGAAATGTTAAATTTAAGTATCAAATAAAATAGTAATCAACAAATAAATCCAGATTTACCTCAAAATGTTGCGGTCAGAAGTGAAAGCTCCCCATTTTAGGTTATGTTGTTCTAAGGCACTGCTAAATTAAAGGGAAGGATCTTATCAACGTCCACCTGGAAATTTTAGGAAACATAACGGAGTCCATGTGAAATCAATTCAGAGAAATGTTAGGGAAGAAGAAACCCACCCAAATAGAAATGAAGACGAAAGGAAAACAGAACTGGAATGTCAATAGTTTACCCATGAATCAACCATTATTACATATACATTTATAGCACCAATCCTTTGGAACTCCGGCAGAGGAGTTGAACCGGTAAATCCTAATATCCACACACAATTAATATGTAATTAAAACACACTTAATCATAAATATAAAAATAGTAAATTACAAAAAAGGGCAGTAGGAAAAGTAAGGGAGGAAATTCATCGAGGGCATTTTTAGTCACCCGAAAAGTGAGAAAAAACCAAAAAAAGCCAAAAGGAGACACCACATTAATCCTCAATTTGGCCTTTAAGTAATTTTCATAGTCACTAAAAATAATATATAGTATATATATTTGCTAGCTGGTCATTATGATAGGAGAGTGTATGGAATTATTTAATTGATTGAAAATTAAGAGTGATTTATGGAAGCATAAAGAGAACGAAAATTCCATAGGTAAATTGTCTTTCTTAACTCATGCGATTAATGTTATTGCCACAAATAATTAGAGTAACTAGGTATAAGATCCGCGCTTCGCTGCGGGATCAAAAATTTTATGAAGGGATATTTGTGGATCTTTGTTAATTGGACATTCAGATTTATATGATATTAAATAAATCGTCAATCCAAATCACAAAATGTGGAAAGGCTTTTTTAAAATTGAAACATAAAAAATAGCTTTTGAGTGCTTCATGAATTATCTTAATTGGACAAATAGAACAAAGAAAAAAAATTAAAGTGTTAAATCGAGTAAAATAGAATTTGTAAAGGACCAAGTAGTATAAAGTAGAAAAGTATGAGGGTCATTTGATAAATAATTCAAATAAGAAAATCTTTGTTGATAGAGATCTTCAAACATAAAAATTCAGTTTTGAACCCTTCATGAAACTTGTATATCAAATTTAGCTTTCGGGTACTTCATGAAAGTCGTTGATCACGCAATAACCTTTTAACCGACACTTGAATTACTTTAATCGGACATGTGGATCTAAATTTATATGGTATTAAATAGACCGATAATCAAAACCACCAAATTTGGGAAGCATTTTTCTTTGAATCGAAATGTAAAAATTGGCTTTTGAGTTTTTCATGAAAGTTGGAGATCATGAAATTACCTTTTAATCGACACCTAAATCACCTTAATCGGACAAATAGAAAAAAAAATAAAGCTTAAGCGTTAAATCGATTAAGATAGAATTAGTAAAGAACTAACTAGTATAAAGAAGAAAAATATGAGGGTCATTTCATAAATAATCCAAATAAAAAAAATGTTTGATCATGTAGATCTTGAAACATAAAAATTCCCTTTTGAACACTTAATAAACTTGTAGATCAAATTTAGCTTTCGGGTCATTCATGAAAGTCGTAGATCATGCAATAACCTTTTAACTGGCCCGTGAGAAACATTAATCGGACATGTTGATTGAAAATTATATGATATTAAATATATCGGCAATCAAAATCACCAAATTTCGGAAGCATTTTTTTGAATTGAAACATAAAAATTGGCTTTAAGTCCTTCATGAAAGTTGTAAATCATGAAATTACCTTTTAGTAGACACCTGAATCACCTTAATCGAACTAATAAAAAACAAAATTAAAAAATACCAAAAGCGTTAAATCGATTTATAAAGGACTAAATAGCATAAAGTTGAAAAGTATGGGGGTAATTCCATAAATAATAAAAAAAATTGTGTTGATGGAGATGGGATCCACCAAGGGTATTTTTCCCAAAATTCCTAAAATACCCTTAGTCATCAACTCAAATTACAAAAAAAACAAACATGAAACGACCAAAATACCCCTTCCATTTTCCTCTTGAATCAATATGCTCAAATCTTTTGATTGCTTTTTTGGTCATTTCATTTCTTCCTCTTATTTTTTTGTATGTTTTGTATTTAAGCATATATTAATATCAATGGTACGTGTAAGACAAAAAAAAAATCAATGGTACGTGATATGTTTATGAGTAATGATCAAATCAAATTTTGTCACTTGTAATTCAAATACAAATAAATTGGAAAGGCATTTTTTGCCAAAATTGTTAAGAATTATCTAACTTTCTATATTATTTTTTATTAAAATTAATTAATTAAACATGAATTGAATTGGTAATAGTTACCGAAACTAGTTTAGAACACGGTCCTTGCCCGGGGATAAAATACAATTCGAAAAATTATTGTTGGGAAATTTCTTACAATTTTCACAAAGTTTAGGATTTAAACTATTATATTTGATAATTTTCTGCGGTTATGAAAAAACATTATTGAGAAATGATTAGTAGTAATTGATTGGTTTGTTGAATTTTGTTTTTGCTGTTACTATCATGTTTTGCAGCAGATGTCTGAGTTTGTTTCCTTGACAGCATAGTGATTTTTGATGATGTTCTTCAATAAAATTCTTATCCTATTGCCCTTCAAAAAAAAAGTAACTGATTGGTTTTATAATTAATGATTCTATCGCACGTGATCTAAATAAATCACATGTGCTTTAATTTTCACTTTATTCATGTAAAGTAATTATTGAAAATTAATTTATAATTGACTACTGATTATACTTAATCATCATTCAATCATTGTTGCTTATATTTATTGAAATTGTAAGTCTTGAACTATAATAAAATGAATCAATCACTTTTCATTTTTCGAATTGACGTATCGCATGTTCTTGTAGTTAGATATAATGTTACTTTATTGCATATCAAATATTATACACCTTATTATTGTTAGATGTTTCAAGAATGTTCACTTTCCTAATATGAAAACCGCTTATACTTTACTTAAACCTTTTTTTTATATGAGATAATGCTTCATATCAATTCTAATGATAAATAATGTAAAGCAATCCATAAATATTATTTTTCCTAAAACTTTGTGTCATATATGAAGTAGACACTCAAAATAGAATTGTTAGGAATAATTGTTTGATATATTGTAAACTAATTAATCAATCATCATATGTAGTAAATTAAAATTGATTACAACATAATAATCAATTTGAAAAATCAATTAATTTGGATTAGTAAATTTTAATACTGATTTTATTTTGACAAATTTTACGTAGCACAATAATTGTTGATTAATCAATCAATTATCAACTTTGATTGGCAATAAGTTATTGATCACTAAATCAATCAATAAAGCTATTAATCAATATAAATTGAGTTATAAACCCAGTTATTTTTAAGTATCAATTAAGAAAGTAGTAATTACTTAGAATTAAGATGTCACATAATTAGTGATTTTTTTGGTTCACGTGATTAGTGATTGATTAATTATTTATAGCAAAAATAAATAATTACTTGTTTAATTTTGGAGTAATTTAATATTAATTTAATTTATTTGGAATTATTAATTTCTTAATAATATAAATAAAGATATGTGTCAATAGAAAAGCATGCCACTTGTCGAGATTTGGAGGCCACTAACATTTACAGAGTTATCACTTTTGTAGTGTACATTGTGTTCATTATATATAATACTCCCCCTGTCCCTAAATATAAGTCCCCTTCTAGAAGTTTTCTTTGTCCCAATTTATAAGTCCCTTTTATCAAACCCAATGCATATTCATTAGTTATTTCCAAAACTATCCTTGCAAGTGGTAGTGGTAAGAGAGTGAGTAGGGAGAAAGAGGATAGGGGCAAAAATAGAAGAGCAAAATAAAAATACATAAAATTTTGAATCATAACTAACTTTCTTAATCTTGATGATATAGTTAAAAGTGACTTATATATTGGGACAGAGGGAGTATAAGATAAGATGTTGATCTCGCAGATATTTCGATTTCGGCAAATGATGATGCTATAGCTTCAATTCGATTAATTCTTAACAAATTAGTAGTCGCGATTTGTGAGGGTCATTCTAGCTATATACGAAATCCTTGATTAATAATAAGATAAATAAAATATTTTTTGGAACTCCTTAGATCTATGGATCAGAACTATATCTTGAATCGCGCAAAAGAGATAAAAAAACTGTGAATATTGTGTGAAAGTAACAGATTATTCAGAATTCAAACGTGTACTTGAAGAATTTATTTCAAGCTCAAATAAACCAGGGCAAATAACTTCAATTAAAGCAGGTATCTCTTACGAGAGAATTACCAAATGGATGGAGTCATGCCACTATCGCAAAAGGATCGAGCCAAGTTGGAGTTGCAAGTAAAGAAGAATCGAGCTACCACCACAAAACTAGCAAGTATTAGAATTCTTTTTAAAAAAATAAAAAGCAAGGAAATAAAAAAATTCTTGTTAATCTCAGGGAATCAAAGATTAAGAACAAAAACGTATCTATTGGAAGTTCAAGATCCGAAGTGATGAGCGACGACAGGAGATTTTGTGAGATTTTGAGAGCTTGGCAGATTCAAGCACAAACTTAAAACTTCTTTTCCTTTCGTGGGTTCTTTTTGTGGCCTTGTGGGTGTACAAAATTTCTAGTTGGGTTAGGCCTAGTAATTTTTATGTTATACGCCCAGTATTGCTAAACCATTTATATTACCCCTTTTAATTAATTAGACTCTTTTGTTAGTTAATTGTTGCCTTAATTAATTGAGCACGTGATGTAGGCATGATTGCCAACTATTGTATTGTTTTAACTTTTGGAACACGATAGCTGAATATACAAGAAAAAAAAATTTCCCCAAAATTCTCTAAAAACTTCTCTTTCTCCCCTCGAATCTGCTTCTTCTTCTTTCTGATTGTATCATCTTGGTATCAAATTCACCAGTTCTAGACCATGGGTGACGGCATTTCCACGTGTGTGCAGAAAGAACTTTATCAGCTTCAGCAGAACCCTGAGAAGTTACGTTCAGATCTGGAAATGATGACCACACAACTTCGATCAGATCTTCAGGCAGGGCTTGATGCAGGTCTTGTCAAAATCTCCACAAATCTCATGCAAACTATGGAGCTTATTTTTTAAAAACAAGAGTAATATTCCACGCCCTTCTCACGGGTCTCCCATGGATGGATCTAAATCTCCAAAAGTATATTTACCCTAATCTACTTCTGAATCTTCCCGAGACTCCACCAGAACTTTCACCAAACACAGTAAGCTCGAATGCCCACAATTCAACGATGATGACTTTCTGGAATGGCACTCTCGCATCGAGCAGTTCTTTGAAGTCGGTAACACGCCTAAGAACCAGAAAATCAGGCTTGTGATGATGCACCTCGAGGGAAGGGCATTGCAGTTTCATCTTTACTACATGCGTACTCAAGGTACCAACTTTGTCTCTTGCCTGCAATATGTGCTTGCTATGCGCACTAGATTTGGTAGTAGTCAATATTTTGACCCTTAGGCAATCTGATGATCAATATGTTGATGATTTTTATGATCGTTTTGAACCTTTATTGAATTTAGCTCAGTTAACTGATATGTAGGCTTTGAGTGTATTTGTCACCAATATTAAATCAAATCTGTCTAGAGCTGTTAGAGCAGAACATCCAACTGACTTATATGAAGCTGTGAACCTTGCTAAACACTTAGAGGTTGTCTATTTCCCACCATTTTCTAGTCCCTCATCTATACCACATTATAAAATGCCTACACACTCTGCTCCCTTGTATACCACACATTCTAGACCACCTAACAAACTACCTGGCGTACTACCTACACCACAAGTATCTCCCCTCATCACTTATCCAAACTCTAAACAGAACTGCCCTACAAAGAATGATTCACCTACTTTTAAAGCCCAAGGGTTCCTATTAAAGAAGAGAGAGATGATAGAAGGAAATGTGGATTATGTATGCTGTGTGGTGTTAAATTTGTACCTGGTCATAGATGTGGTATTAAAGCTCAACTGTATCAGATTCTCTTGGAGGATAATATAGAGACCTCACCTGAAAATGAAGTATTTGCAGATTGTGTAGATATTGGGGATGAGTCTGGTAACAATAGTATTGATGTTGATAATCATCCAATTATCACTTTACATGCTTTATTAGGCACTGCAGGGCCACAAACTATGAAAGTCATTGGGAAGGTAAAGTATCAGAATGTGTTAATTCTAATTGATACAGGTAGTACTCATAACTTTTTCGATGCTAATATGGCTAAGAGGATAGCTTGTACCCTGCTTCCTATTAAGGGTCTACTAGTAACAGTTACTAATGGTGAGGATTTTATATGTAAAGAACTTTGTAAAGCTTTAAAATGGGAAGTGCAGAGTTTGTCCCAAGTGACTGATGTGTTAATTCTGTCATTGCTTGGTTGTGATATGGTGTTAGGCATCTAGTGGCTCAAAACCTTGGGCCCAATATGGTGGGATTTTAACATCTTGGTGATGCAATTTCAGCTTCATTCAGAATGTCATGCCTTACATGGAATCCAAGGTGAGGTTGTTAAGCTTTTGACGGACAAGCAAGCTGCAAAACTCCCTGCACCCATGGAATTAAATATCCGTCGATACCTCGATATATCCGTCGGTATATCCGATATTTGTACCCCTCGATATAAATATCCAAAAAAATTTCAATGTCACTGGATATTCGTCGATATATCCGTGTATCCGTCGATATTTATCGATACCTTGATATATCCGTAAATATCCCGTAAATATCAGTAAATATCCGTAAATATCCGTAAATATCCATATTAAATTAAATATTTTTTTTTCATTTTCACATCTAGGATTAATAAGATAAGGGACATTTCAATGAATTATTTCATTTTTTTCAAAAATATTAGCAATTGAAGTCATTTCTACAAAAGTGTGGTAATAGTAATACGAAAAATTGTTTCGTTTAAGTGATTCGGTTTGAGATAGACCCGGGTATAATATAATACAATTTCATTTGAATGACTTTTGGTCATTTGTTAAATAGTTATATTCCTGACATTGCCAATTTGATATTGGTCACAATAATTTTATATCAGATTTTTTTTCCCAAAGCTTTCTTCAAACTAATAACCACAAGTTTTCTCAAAAGTAACATTAACTTTTTAATTCATACAATTTGGTCCGATCCGGTTTTGGTCATCTATTTAATAGTAATATTCCTAACATTCCCATTTTGGTATTCAACACAACACTTCTATGTCATTTTTTTTTTTGCCCAAAGCTTTGTTCAAAGTAAGAGTCACATTGTTGTCAAAATATCTATTTCAATTAAGTATGGGTTTCAACTTAAAATTTGTTTCAATTAAGTCTGGGTTTTGGTCATCTCAAAATATATGTTTCAATTAACTCTGGGTTTTGCATTTAATGAAGTGATTTATTTGGTAACCATCATTTTGAAGATAAAATAAATGTATGATTAAATTAGTATGTTTGATTTATACATATTATATATGCTTTTCGCAATAAAAAATATTAAAAAAATAAAAAAAAATGTCTACATATACTCTATTTATCATATCTTGACTCTAAAATATGTGGAAATATGTAAATAAGAATTGGTCAAAATTTCAAGGCAAAATTCAAACGTTTTCTATAAATATTAGTCGTTCCAGTGCATTTTGGACAACTTATTTTTGAATTTCATCGATACCTTGATATATCCGTCCATATATCCATTCGGCATATCCGTGGATGTCTGTATTAAACTCCATGCCTGCACCTTACTTTTACACACCGTCTCAACCTCACTTATGTCCATAAATGCCCCAAACACTTCCCTCAGTCACCTACCTACTGATTTGCAAACACTTATAAACAGTTTTACATCCATTTTTAAAGCTCCAACTGGTCTGCAACCATCTAGATCTCATGACCATCACATTCCCCTTAAAGATGAGTCACAAGCTATCAAACTAAGACCTTATAGATACCCCACCATACAGAAAAATGTCATTGAGCATATGGTTCAAAAGATGAAAGATACTGGAATTATTAAGGACAACAACAGTTCCTTTGCATCACCAGTGGTCTTAGTAAAGAAAAAGGATGTATCATGGAGACTTTGTGTTGATTATAGACAGCTCAACAAGATGACCATCAAGGACAAATTTCCCATTCCTCTAGTGGAAGAATTATCGGATGAACTTGGGGAGCCAATTACTAAGTTGGATTTACGTTCCAAGTATCACCAAATACGAATGGTTGAATTAGACATTCATAAAATTGCTTTTCGAACCAAACATGGCCATTTTGAGTTCTTGGTAATGCCTTTTGGCTTAACCAACACCCCTTCTACATTTCAGAGTTTGATGAACCATGTATTTCAGCCCTTCTTGAAGAAATTTGTACTGGTCTTCTTCGATGACATTCTAATTTATTCAATGGATTAGAATTCACACTCAGATCATCTTCAATAGGTTTTCAAGGTTTTGAGTAAGCACCAACTTTATGTTAAATTTTTTAAGTATGACTTTGCAGCAAGTCGGGTGGAGCACCTTGGCCATATCATCACTAAAGATAGAGTTTTTATGGACTTTCAGAAGGTCGAATGCATGCTGCAATGGCCCATTCCTGTAACACTCAAAGAGCTAAGAGGTTTTTGGGGCCTAACTGGCTATTATAGGAGGTTCATAGAGAACTACGGGGTCATAGACAAACCTTTGACAGAATTGTTGAAGAAGAACAACTTCTTCTGGACCGATGGAGCAACTTCAGCTTTTGAGTCATTAAAGTGAGCTATGGTTTCAGCTTCAGTAATGGCTCTTCCAAACTTTGAAAACCTCTCTGTAGTCGAATCTGATGCATCATATTTAGGCATAGGTGATGTTCTTAGTCAAGAGGGTATACCTTTGGCCTTTTTCAGCAAGGCATTGGCTCCTAAGCACCAAGTATTACCCGTCCATGAGAAGGAAATGCTTGCTATCCTAACAGCAATTAAAAGGTGGTCAGCTAATCTTATGGGGAGACACTTTTTGATTAAGACTGATCATGAAAGTGTTAAGTACCTACTTGATCAAACAACTAATACCTCGGCTCAACATAAGTGGCTCATACAAATTATGCAATATGATTTTGAGATCCAATATCTATAGGGCCATATCAATGTAGTGGCAGATGCCTTATTAAGGCAACCTATGGTGCAACTTCAAGCTTTAACAATCTTGTCCACAAACTTGTTGAGTCGCATACATAAGTCTTGTGAACAAGACACACCATTAGCATCTTGTTTAGCCAAGGCTAAAAGCAACACAACAGCTAGTGACAAGTATACATGGAGTTCTGGCCAATTAAGAAGGAAGGGGAAACTAGTTGTGGAATCTGATTCAGGTTTGAGAAAAGAACTCTTGGAATTATTTCATAGTTCAAGTATAAGGGGACATTCTGGTATGGATGCTACAATGAAAAGAATATCAGTTGTTGTCTATTGGAAAGGGTTAAAGAAAGCAGTAAGGTAATTTATGAAGGAATACTCTATTTGTCAACAATATAAATATGACAATTCCGCCTACCTCGGCTTACTCCAGCCATTACCTCTTCCCAAAAGGATTTGGTCCGACATCTCAATGGACTTTATTGAAGGCTTACCTAAATCTGCCGGCAAGGATGTGATTCTGGTAGTTGTTGATAGACTCAGTAAATACAACCACTTCATACCACTTGCTCACCCTTATACTGCTCTTAAAGTGGCTCAGGCTTTTTTAAACTCAGTTTACAAACTGCATGGGGCTCATGAATCCATAGTTTCCGACAGGGACAAGGTCTTCATCAATAAGTTTTAGTTTGAACTCTTCAAGCTCTTGGGTAACTTCACAACAAGCCGAACACGTGCTACTTGATTTTCAACGACTCCTCGAGGAAGTCCATCACCTCTAGAAATAAAGAATTCCTGAAACATTCATCCCTCATGTAATACATTAGCCTCACTTAAGTCATAGAGTTACAGTAAACCATTAAATTGCACAAACTAGACAATAAAACTAATGTTGCCAAAAACAGATAGAATTTTTAGTGCCTTATTTAGTGCAACATATGCTTTATTTCAAGGTCAATTGTTGCTTAGCAAAAGCAACATTAAAAACATCAGAAAAAGAAATACAAATTTCTAATAGGGTGAAATTTATATGCAATATTAATAACATCACTATTATTATTATTATTATTATCCTCATTATCATTGTCAATATCGTTAGTTTCATTGATGAAGACAATTGTCACCTTTAAGATCTCCAAATCCTCTTCCAATAGCTTTGCATCACTCGCGGAGAAAATTCATGATGCGCCTCCATCTAACAGAACCCGAAGTAAGCCTTCCTGAAAAAAGAAACCCTTTTAATAAGTAAAACTTTAGGAACCAGTTTGAAAATTAGTGGAAGAATTAAAGTAGATTCCGGAAAAGACCAATGCTGCTTGAAGAAGACTGGTCACCACTCGATCCCTAAGTGGCTCCACAATAATATTGCATACTTGGTTTAGTTCCTGCAGTAGTAAACATTGGATAGCCATATGTCAGTATCAATTTACATATCTTAATACATCTACATGAAGACATAAATGCATTTTTACAATAAAATTGTAGAACTGAGAGCTTGGCCTGGTTGCAATATAAGATTTAAATACCAAATTCAAGCATTCACAGACACAATATATAGAATACTCAAGCTAATCATGCAAGAATACTCCAAATTATTATATAAAATGGAAATCATGCAATGAGGCACTATTCATTGAACCAAATGAAAAAAGGTGGGACCAAGTTTTTAAATGACAACTTGGTGTATCTTCAAAACGGAAGGACTTGATTTTCATAGGGGTAAATTTGTAATCATACTTCAAAGAAAAAATAATTATAAAAAGTTAACACCAATTTGGTGCAACACGTTGGATCCAAAAAATTTTGGTGCAAAAATATTCCCTAAAGATTCCTTTTCTGCACCAAATTGGTGCAAAAATTTGGTGAGCACCTTGGAGATGCTCTTAGTTTCCCCCTTTTTTTATTCCTTTCCCCACTAGTTATTCAGCGTCTCCTCAATTTCCTTTGTTTCTTCTATATTGCTTCTATCTCAGTTTTCCCCCTTTCTACTATTTGTCCTTTCCATGTCCTATACTTGATGTTTCCAGTAAAACAAGCAACTATAAGGTGAAGCTGATGTAACAGGTTAGCAATCTGTCACCTGAAGTTTCATTAGCATTCATACAAGCAAAATCTAAAATATAAGCTTAGAGACTCAATAAATCCTGTTCCATAATGCATTGAAAATTGTGCCAAAATTATCAAAACAATTCTAAAAGGAGAAAACCACTAAGGTAAAAAATTTTCCACTCACTTTTACCACTACCCTGATGCGTGACACTGATGGTAGATTTATACAGGCAGTACTCTAGAGATATTTACATTAACTTTTGCCTGACATGAGAAAGCTCCACTCCAATGAGCTTCTAAACTATAACAGAAAATACCCATGCAGACCCCAGAAAAGTCACCCATGAATTATGCATCATTGAAATGTTAACTAGGGCAACAAGCATTTTGTTACAAGCAATTCAAAAGAGTAATGAAGAAACCTGAGATTCAAAAGTCTAAAAAATGTCAACACTGACTTCAATTCCTGGCTCCGCCACTGCCTCTCGCCCTCTTTGAAAAAGCCACATATTTCAACTTTTTTTTTTGCAATCCTCTCTTTTATCCAATTGAAGGTGCTTCATTTATTTCCACTCACATCGTAGGTAAACCCAAATATTTCTTGATAATACTCCGTTAACCTAGAAATTCGGTAGACTCATAAGCATATTCTTGCTCATTTTCAAATTAATACTCATAATATGGAAATCATTTCCAAATAACGCTGAAAATATTAACAAAGTCCTATAATATGGAAATAATTTTGCAAGATACATTTTAGTGTAATATGTTTATTAACTATTTATCTTAATTAATTTTTCCACTCCGCATTTATTAATTCTTATACTTTTGATGTATTTTCGGAATGAAACAGTTTGAGTTTGACCATTGATTGTAGGTTGTTCCATTATGTATTTTTTATTCGGCACCCCAAATACCTCATCAATATTGGGCTTCTCTTTTCAATTTTGGTGCAGTTTTGGAAGGGTTAGTGCCAATGTTGTGAACCGTATCACATTAGCTCTCCTTGTTCGAGGTTGGAGGATTTCCCTTGGAGTCACCATGATTCTGGCAATAATATTCTTAGTTGAGGTGTTGCTTCTATTTTTATGGGATATTGATATGGAGCAAGAACAAGATGCAGAGGCACTCGCAAAGACACAAGGGATTATTGGTTTAATTAGAGAGTTATTTCATCGATCTCGATATCACCCATATCTGGTGGTTGGACTTGCATCGCAGCTTTTGGGTCAGTTGGTTAGATGTTCTCTGTTAGTTCATTCACACCACTTACACTTTAAGAATTTGGGATCTCAGTTGGAGTTTCATACATCTCATCCATCGTACTAGGAGGCTTCAACTTACTTACTATCTCGATAGCAACATTTCTGGAGAGCATATATGGGTGGAGACGAGTACTAATTGAAGCTTCGATTTTGCAAGTAATGTCCCTAGTAAGTTTTATTATTACTTACATTTATTAATATCATTTCTTAAAAGGACATGGAACTATATGGAAAATCTATATTTCATTCACTTACAAGGTCGACAATTATTCTTATCACATATAGAAGTAGCAATTTAACACAATTTTATAATTTGTCAAGCAATATTATTGCATATTTGACTTTATCATAATAACAATCTATTATCTATTCGTACGATGTAGGTTGTCAGCACTACTGCATTTGTGTCTGGCGATTATGGGTTTCAATTTCCTTCGAGAGATGATTAGGTCATCGTTGTCAGCTTTGCTACATTTATCATTGGATACGGTGCAGTTGCTAGACCTCAAGGATGGTTAGTTGTTTCTTTTCCTCAGAAAGTTTCTCCCATTGGAAATGCCATTATTGATTCATCATATCTGATATTAGCAGCTTTAGTTGCACATGTTTCAATGTTGATGGTCTGTAAGATGCATGGCCAGGTTTTCACTTTTTTTGGAGATATTAGTTGGATCATGTTAGTCCTTATTTATTCTTGTTTACCAGAGAGGCAGAGACACTCATAGATCAGAGGTAGATATTTATATCTTAGTATGGAGTCGTCATAGGTATTGGAGGAGGTTTGTAGAGAGTCACATATTAATATTTGACTCAATTTACAAATTTTGATTTATACTATAGAGACAATGCTAAAACTTCTGATATAATTGATACATTCTTCATATATCACTATTCTTGTATTTCTCTCTTTTATAGATAATGAAATACAAAATCACTATTCTTCATATATTTTATCTTTTTTGGCCAAAAAAATATATTTTTGTCTCTGTATATGCTATATTGTCTTTTCCTGATGCAAATATATGGGAAAATATCATATTGTACTGACACCATACGGACACTACACATGGGCCGCACATGGACAGAACGACTATCGCACGAAATCCGCAGTAAATTTTAACATCAATTATTTCATCTTAATATGGCATATGTTTAACCATACAAATTTGTATTCATGTAAGTTCTTAATATATTTAATTTAATAATATTTTCTAATAATCAATCGTGTGACTATACGTATAACATGACAGAATGTCCAAGAAGGAAAAAAATGCATTCGGCAAGTTGCTTTGATAGGATTCAATGGAGGAATCTTGGTCGGTTATGCACTTGGTGTGACAGGTTTGTGTTAATCAAGATAACATCTATTGCAAAGCAAAAGAATTAAATAAAATTAAATTTCTTTCACTTTTGAAAATAAATTTAGATAGTAAATATGGTTGTGTATGGTGAGGTCATTTTAACAAAATATTAGGATTGCTAAAAATTTTGAATATATATAATTGAATTCGTATTCTTTTTGCTTATCCAATTGTTTTTGAACAATAAGGGGAGTGATTGGAATGCGACACTTTCTAAATAGATTCTTCCCACATATTTTTGGGCTCAAGTTGCATGCAGAAGAAACCAACTAATGTCGGTTCAGTAGCCAGACCTTGTTGTCACTAATGTCATGCGTCTTTGTAGCAGCTGCTATATTATAGTTGGTGTCTCTTCATATATATAGGAGACCTGGGACACGATGGGTGCTACTTATTGCACCACTCCTCTTTATAGTTGGAGCTTTGATGGCTTCTCTAGCACCTCGTATCTTTGTGCTAAGCTTGGGCCAGATTTTCATTGGTACATGAGTTGGCTTCTTGAGACAAGTACGCAAAATTTAAAAATGTACAAATCACAAGTCTTAAAATGGTTTGCATCCATTCTGGCTCCACCACTGCATCCATGGGTATTTGTCTCAACACAGAGGCACACCGCTATTGCCTTTTGTCTTTCCTTGACTTGCTTTGCTGAATCTGATCGAAATGGTTTTCTTTCTCATCTACAACACTGTCAACTATACCAAAGTGAAATTACGTACGGAATAAACAGGGAAAGCCACATAGGACCAACAAATATGGATTACATGGGCGGCGCTACAGTCAGTCCCCACTAAAGTTTTACAACTTTTACAGTGTGTTGTTTGGATCAGGTATTTAGAGAGGATGGGACGGGACTGAATGAGACCCATCCCGGGAAGTTTTATGGTTAAATAGCCCCTTTGTCCTCTGAACTTTGCAAATTTAGGCAAGATTGTCCCCTGAACTTTAAATTGTGCCACTTTGCCCTCTGAATTTATAAAATCAGGCCAATTTACCCCTGACTTGACGGTTGACTAACGGATTTTGTTAAGTCCCATAAACTTTGCTAACGTGGCAAACTTATGCTAACGTGGCACTTCCACGTCAGCGCTCATGTGGGGCCCACCCTAGCATTTAAGTTCATGTGGGGCCCACATGAGCACTGATGCGAAAGTGCTATGTCAGCATAAGTTTGCCACGTCACCAAAGTTTATGGGACTTAACGGAATCCTTCAGTCAACCGCAAAGTCAGGGGGCAAAGTGACACAATTTAAAGTTCAGGGGGCAATCTGGTCTAAATTTGCAAAGTTCATGGGGCAAATGGGCTATTTAGCCAAAAAAGAATAGGTTCTTATTTTAGCCTTTTTTGGTCTAATTTTCCATGTGTTCCTGTTTTCTCTGTATCTTAAGCTTGCCCTGCCAAAAAAAAAAGATTAATGTTTCTTTTTAAAGTTTTCAAAAGATGAAATCCAAAAATGATTATAAATTTGGAAAATACAAAAAATTGGATTAAAACGCACCAAAAGAACAAGAAAAACATTAAAAATAACACAGAGAAGGAAAAGAACTTTACTGGGAAAAGAATAGGTTCTTCTTTTAGCCTTTTTTGGTCTAATCTTCCCTGTCTTCCTGCTTTCTCTGTATCTTAAGCTTGCCTTGCCAAAAAAAAAACTTTAAAGAGTGAAAGATAAAGGATAGGATTTGGGGGTTTTTAGGCTAGAAGCTTTTCTTTCGAAATCTGTACGGTGAGAAGCAGGGAAAGACCGAGAAAGATAACATACTTCAGAATTAACCCGATCCAATGGCGGACAACGGAGATTGGAGGGGTGTTTGGTGTTTCGGTTGAACTTCGATTGTGTTGAACCCTATTGTTTTTTATGATAACAAAATAAACCCAAGTATGTTAGCTAATATATCTACTTAGTGTGCAGTGAAGTCTTTAAAAGTAGATAGGTTGAGCATTGTAGACCCTTAAAAGAAAGCTTCATCAGTGACACAAATATAGAAGAATGCCACAAAGCCTTAGGCGTTTGAAGAGTTCAAAGTTTCCAAGAAAGATCATTTGAGGCCAAAGGCAGCAATTTCAGAAGGCAAAGTTTAGAATTGAAGAAGAATAATCAAGTTAGCATTTGAGAATAATACTCAAGTCAAGACAGAATTTTGAAGTTGGAGGAAAACTGGAAGATGTTAGTGGGATTAATGTTCTGGAGATTAGAGCGACTGGCAGCTACAGGACAAACAGTACAGATACGCTGAAGCGATCAACGTCGTACGGACGAGCTAGAGTTGTATCCAAGGTAGAGGACGTAGGTGTGAAAGGCCGAACCTCTATAAATCGAAGTGCCTCCAGTCTTCCTTCCTTTCTTCTATCGTTCCAGTTTTATCTTCTCTTACTCTTTTTACTTTTCCACTATTCAGTTGTTAACATCTTTATTTATTTCCTTTATACTTTCACTTGCTTCTACTTGTTATTTATCTTTATGCTTTGCATTAGTGACTTTAACTGCATACTCTAAACTAGTGTCTTTAACACGTTTTTCAGAGAACTCAAAAATTTTGATTAAGTGCTATTCACCCCCCTCTAGCACATCTAAGTGGACCAACAGATTGGAGGCTTTCTAGGTAGATTTGAGAGATAAGAAGGCCAAAATTGGATTCAAGGGCTTGAGAAGGCGGAAACTACTCTTACTCGGGGTTGTTGGAGGTTCAACGGAGCTCCAACGTGGCGGTTCACGGCGGCGGTAAGAGTTGAAGCGATTTACGGCCACCTTGGGATTTATTGAATCTGATTTTTGAGTAAAAGAATAAACTGAAATAGCAAAATCTATTTGCATTATGTAGTTAGTTGACATTTTTGTTGTTTTTACGTTTTTAATTTCCAGTTTCATTCTATTTTCATTTTGGTCCCCGTTTAATTATTAAAGCGTACTGATAGTTTTGTTTTATGTGCAAATAGGTCCACAGTGAGTACTATTTTGACCCCTAAAGTTTTTGTAGTTATTCAAATTACTTCCTGCCAGTTTAGATTTTAATGAATTTAGTTTTTAAATAAAATGGTTTAGAAATTAGAGTAATTTAGAAATCAGGGATGCTTTGATTAAATATCTAATTTAGAAATTAGAGTAAGTTATATTGGAATTAGGGATGCTTTGATACCGGTTGCGTTGGTGCTCTCCTTATATCATTGATGGACATCTAAGATAGAGAGAACGAGATCATGGACTTATTTTTTTTGGGTACATCGAGATCATGGACTTATTGAGTTATTATGATTAAGTCAAGTATATTTTCTAATTAATTATGATAGATCTCATAATGAAGGAGTATAGGATGATGAATTTCAAACGACAAATAGCTATAGATATTCCAATTCATAACTAATTAAGCTATTTAAGTATTTAACAAATCCATGAATTTCAGAATGAGAATTGGACAAGTATTTATCACACAACTTACACTAAAAATGAAATGCTAATCCTTATTTCAAATTTAAATTTCCAAACACTACCTTTATGTATTCGTTCAAATTATCCAATTGTAATATTTAAAAGGATATGAATTAAGGAATGTAGGAGCAAAACCTTTGATTTGATTGAGAGGAGAAAAATACCAAACAGACGAAACTTTTATTTAAATTGATAAAACTCACTCAACAAGAACAAGAACAATTTTAATGGAGGCTCCACCACACAAAAGCACAATAATTTGACCAACCCTAATTGGGTTTCACTAGAGGCAGGCTCCACCACACAAAAGCACAATAATTTGACCAATCCTAATTGGGTTTTACTAGAGGCATTGGGCAATTTCCCAAGCCTCACACAATACTCTTCAACACATAGCTTTTGAGCCTTACCTAAAACCCTAGATATAACTTCCTACTTATACTAGAAAATACTAAAACCTAATGGACCCACTAAATAAAAACTCTTAATTAAATTAAACTTAACTAAATAAATAAAGAGCCCATAAAAATATTATTGGGCTTGATTTAACTCCAATAAGGAAATAGAAGGGTTGAAAGTTATAGATAATGAGAAGCATAGAGCTGTGAACATGCAAAGTTAAGCCAGGTATTTCCTTTGATTTCAACGAAAAGTACAACAATATGGAGAGCATATATGATACATATTGACATAAGATTATCAATAGTTTTAAAATTACAGTTATAATTTACATCAGTAATCATAACATGTTGAAAGCCCAAAGGTTCAGGGTATTGTCGAAACGTTCGGATCCGGGGAACCCTGCCGAAACGACTGAAAAGAGGAGTCGCCACTAATCAAAATTCTAAGGTGTGATTAGTCACCTAATGACCTCCTAAGCCTTGTTAGATCCAAAGCTCGGCAATGGACCCACTAAACTTAAAGTCTGGTCTTACAACCTAAGCCTAGATTCGGGAGTCTGTTACATATGGGGAAGGATCAGCACCCCCAAATGCCCGTCAAATGACGGTACCTCTAGTCTAACTAAATCTTATGAGTCTAACAATATACGGTTCCTTTTATCTTGATCTTGAATATTATCAGAAAGGATTATAAAAGAAAAAGAAAAATCATTTTTAAAACAATATCGAGAATTCGAAGAATGTGACTGAACGACCGTCGATCAATTCCGTTTCCAATTCTCTTTCATTGTTTGTTCTCTTGTTGATCCTTTTCTTTTCGAAAAAGAAATTTTGAAAATGCTATGACAAAACCTTTATTTTTGTTCTTAAATTCTTTTACTTTGCTTTGAAAACTTCCATTTTAATCTTCCTAAAAATGGTGAGAAAATCTTCTTCTCTTATTGTTTTGGAAAACTTGTTCCAACTTTAATTGATCTTCTAATCCTGAAATTAAATCTGATTTGAATTTGAAAACTTCTGCTTAAATCTTAAAAGCTCTTGATTACCAATTTTAATTCATTTTGAAAATTGAATAAGAGAACACTTGCTTTTGAAAATGCTTTTGAAGAAAAACGATTTTTTATATTTTCTTAATTTCCTTAATCCTGAAAAGAAAACAATGAATGCAGATAATGCATGAATTGGTAAATTTTAGTTTATCAGTAAACAGCAGTATACTTGAAATTAATTTGAGACCCTTCCCACGCATTATGGGGGTATCTCGGGGATAATCCAATCTCGGAGCAAGGACCAAGAATTTGTACCCGAGTACATTTACTTGGATCCCACCCGTCATCGTAAAAGACGGTTGCTTACTGATTCTTATTTAACTAACTCACATGAGTGACAATTAAAATGAAAGACCATCATTTTTTTTAATTACATGCATTAACACAAGTCTACCCAAAGTCAACTCCTTAAACCCTTCCCACGCATTATGGGGGTATTTACGGAAGAGACCGGTCTAGAAGGAGCTCCCAGAAATTTGTACCCGAGTACATTTATCTGAAAGGTCCTTCATCTCGGCAAAAGACGAATGTTAATGCACTATGAACATAGCAAGGTGACATATAACATGTACTACATGAATGCATACGATTGAGCCCTACTTTACCACTACACTAATTACTAAATTATTACAAATCCCAAGGGCTTAATTAAGCCGGTAACTTAATAACAAATGACTTAAACAAATGACTAAGGGTCAAATTGGACAGACTCGGGACATTTCTGCACATCAACTAGAAGATTAGCAAAATTCAGGAAGCAAAGAGCATAAATTAAATATCAATAATGTAAATCAAACACCCAATTTCACAATTTTAGCATCAATTTCTAAAATCAGGGACCAAAACGAACAAAGAAATAAAAGTCTTTAAAAGAACAAAACACAAGTTAATGGACATACATGACTTAAATTAGAACCTTTATTAAAACAACCCCAAAAATCAAATCTTTAGACTAAAAACTTTAATTTTAAATTAGAATTAAACGTTCAAGTAAAAGATTTGATTTTTCAAGTCCAAATTAAATCTAAAAAACTTCAATCAAATCAAATTCCAAACATCACCATTTATAGTCTTTTAAAACTTAGTCCATGCCCTAAATAAATAAAAACAACAACTTTAGCAAGAAGTACTAACAATTTAATAAATTAGAACTTTAAAACATAGATTTTCATCAATCTTCATCAATTTAAGGCTCACAAAATAAGTCTAACTCATTTATTGATTAAAGAAAAAGGCACTAAATTGAAAAAAAAAAAAAGAACAAACAAAGCACTCAAATTGAAAACATCATAGAAGAAACAAGGCATTAAACAATTAAGAAAAGGACTAAATTAAAATGAACAGAAAATTTAAAAGCTTAAATCATAAAACCCCTTACCTGATAGAGCGCCGTTTTGACCCCTTGGAACTCTTTTTATCAATAATTTATCTTTCTTCCTCCTCGACGTTTTTCCCTTCTTCTTCCTCGAGCTTCTTCCTTCACCAATCCTCACCACCGCTGAAATTTCTCGGAATCACCATGTTCAAGCGTTGTCTAACCTCTGAAACCCGAAAGTATCTCCCTTTCCTCCTTCCCACTTCAAGATCCCCAAAGCTTCCTTCAAAACGAAACCCAACCGAGACCCATCTTCAAAAATCCGATCAACCTCCGGCAAACTACCTCAAACCTTCCCTCAAAACAATCCTTTTCACTCACCCATTTAAACCCACCAATCAATTTTAAAAGAAAATGATCCAAGAGAAAAACCCCCAATTTCAAACAAGAACCCTAGTTTCAACTTGAAAAGAAAATTTTGATAGAGAAAGAGAGTTTGAGAGTGTTGTTTCTGTTTGTGGGAGAGTCAAGTATTTTTTCGATGCAGAGAATTTTTGTGTGTGTGCGTGAGGAGTGTGAGCAGAGAGTTTTGAAAGGGAGACATTTTGAGAGAGAGAGCAAGCCCTAGAGAGAGAGAACTCGTCTCAGACCAGGAGGAGAGATCTAGAGTCAATTTTTGTCCCCCCCCCCCCCCCCCCCCGTTTTTAGCTAACAAATTTTGTCTCTTGTGCCATTCAATTTGCTAGCCAGCAAATGGGATAAGGATCAACCTGGCTCTAAGGCTCCCAATGAGGTAATTTCTTACTCCCCTTTTCATGTTCACTGATATTCGTCCTTGTCTGAAATTCTTTTACACTTGTCAATTTTGTTTGTTTACAGAAACGGTTGGAAGAAAGCAATAATGCTGAGTTGGCACGATTTTGTGCTGGCCTATTTTCCAGGTGAATTTTCTCCACTTAGCTTCTTAATCGATTCCAGTAATCTTGAATTGTTGCTTGATAACTGCCTTTTCCTTTTGGTTAATGACTATTGAAGTCATGAATTGCATTTACTATTGCTTTGAGTGCATGAGGATTGCTTACTGGTTTTGTTGTACTTGAATGCCCCTGTTCTTTGTTGTTCATATATAATGGTGCACATGTGATTTGCAATTTGAGTATGTTCATGTGCACTAGCTGCATAAACTGAATTAGCTTTCTCATTTGCACTTGTTTTGTTGTATCTTACTGTTTTGGGCCTCTTGTAATTTGACTTCCCCCATGCATTCATCTCTTCATGGCTCTGTGATGTTGAGGTCTTGAACTTAATCTCGACTCTCTCAATCATTAGAGCCTACAAATAACTTTTCCCCAGGCTTAATGTATTCCATCTTTGCATGCTTGCTGTAATTCATCATGTAACTCTTCACTGTTTTGCACTTTCCCTGCTATATTTGTGATGCTTGATGATCCCTCCTGATATCTGATCTTGTGCTCTTGCCACTATTGACTTGTTGTTATTTTTTGAGTACCTGCATCATGGCATATTCACCAATTAATGGTGCTTGTGTCCTAAGCCTGGGGTACATTTCTTTGCACTTTGCACCCCTTTTTTTTCTTCTAACATGCAGGAGTAAAGTCCAACAAAGGTGTTGCAAAGTTGCTATGATTTTCCCAAATGATACAACGAAGAGGTGATTTTAGAGAAAGGAGACTTGTTGCCTTGAAATCCTCCATCCACTCCTGTAATTTCTTCATGCGCCAAAAGAAGGAAGAAAGAAGAGAAACAAAGGATGTTTCCAACAAGAAATACTCTCTGATGTTATATCTCAAAGAAAACCATGTAATTGTAAACAAAAGTTATTGTTTTGTTACTTTATTGCTTTTTGCACTGAAAATTGTAAATGCAAACATATTACTTTATTATTTTTTTTTTTATTTTATACTTCTGCAAATGTACCAAGGATAAATCCAACTAATGATTGCAATGCATGGCTATGATTTATGATTAACATGTGCCACTAAATACCCATATGACTAATTAGCAAATGAAAATAAATCTAACATGCCTAATAAGAAATGAACCAAAAAGTGCTTAATGTGATGAACATGCTTAATGAGAAATGAATGCGATCAATGAAACTAAATTGGACAAACTTAACAAAACAAGGGACATGAAAATGCCATTTCAAAGCTAAACTTATTACTAAGAAGGCCTAAGCTATGTGATTATAGTGCAACAATACTGAATTATTAAATGAAACTAAGCCACGAAAAATGCAGAAATGCCAAAGGTGCCCATTAAGATTTTTTGGGTTTTTCTAATGAAATTTAGATGACTAAAGAATTGGACTTAAAATGACCAAAATGCCCCTGAATGTGCAAATGACCAGGATGCCCTTAGTGTTAAAATGACCGAAATGCCCCCAAGGTGACCCAATGCTAAATAAGAAATAAATTGATTTAAATTAAAAGGATATGGACAAAAATGGGTGTCTACAGGTATCCCGCACAACGTGGAGTTTAAGCAACTCCTCCACTACTTGATTTATAAAAATGCGATCCCGAGCTGAAAAATCCATACATTCCAGCGCCAACTTTGTAGCTTCAAAAACACCCTCAGTGTCATGGCCAACCCTTGTATAGGGCCATGACTTGGGTAAAGGGCCAACCTTAACTAGCCTTAAGATTTTTGTCCCTTTTTCAAATACATCAATGGTTGTTGGTGGTAAAACCCTTAAGTTCGTTTAGCTCTTTGAGGGGGGTGAGCAGTCGGCAGATAGTTGGGCTGTCTCACTAGTTAAGGTATGTATCAACACACCTCTTAGGGTTGCCCCCTTTGGCCTTAGGTTGGTAAGTCCCGAGACCCTTTTGCAAACTCATTATTTAAATCCTAAACCATATTCCCTCTCTGAGCCGTGGGGGTCACCGTGCTAGCCGCGGTTATGCCTCGGGCTTATGTTGCTTGTCCCTTACTAACATTGTGGCTTAATGTTTGCTTGTTCAGATCGAACATCAGATTAGCTGACTTGATTGGGAGAGCCCATTCAAGTGCCACACGGATGAGCCTTAAGCAAGAAAAGACTTAGTATGTGACATTTGGTATCAGAGCCGGCTCTGGGGGTACTAGCGATGTGCCACTGAGGATAGTGGGCCCTCTTTGAAGTGGGGGAGGATTTCACGGTCATTCCTTTGTGTGGGGATGAGCCATGAATCCCACATCGGCTGTGTACTAGAGTTACTCTTGGAATATAAGTGTTCACACCACTTGAAACTGGAGGCCACAATGGCTGCGTTAAAAAGAAAAGTAGAGAGGCATACAATGAGCCAATCTCGGCTGAAAGAGATCGAGACAACCCAGCGGGAGTTGTTCAAGCAAATGAGGACCCTGGGAGAGCAGACCAGGGAAGCCATACAGGCCCTCAAAACTGATCTTGGGGAGCTCAAAGAGAAAGTGAGCTTATTGGTGTTGTCGGTGGGCAACATAGGATCAGGTGCGATTGAAAGGCCAAAGAGAGCTAAAGTGCCTGAACCTCAACAATATGAGGGGGCAAGGGATGCTACAGAGTTGGAGAACTTCATGTTCGACATCGAACAATACTTCAGGGCCATGCACACCGACACAGAGGAGGAGAAGGTGAGCTTGGCGGCCATGTACCTTTCCGGTCATGCTAAGTTGTGGTGGTGCTCCAAACTCACAGATGGGGAGTGCCCTATTAAGACGTGGGGTGAGCCCAAGCAGGAGCTCAAGAATCAGTTCTACCCTAAAAATGTAGAATACATGGCCTGGAAGAAGCTTCGTGAGTTGGAGCAGACGGGGTCGGTGAGAGAGTTTGTAAAGACCTTCTCAATGTTGATGTTGGATATAAGGGACATGTTAGAGAAGGACAAGATGTTTTATTTTCCTTGAGGGCCTCAAGTCTTGGGCCAGGACCGAATTGTTAAGACAGAAAGTACAAGACGTGGCTACGGCCATGGCGAAGGCTGAATGCCTTAACGACTACAGTGAGAGCTCTTCAAAGCGTAAGAGCCCACCATCAAGCAACGGTGGAAATAGCTCTTTCAATGGGGGAAGGCCCGCAAAGATGGGCAAGAGCTCAAGTGGGGGAGCGGGACAAGTACCCAATCCCTCTCATTTCCGACCTCTTTGATCAGTTGAGCAGTGCTAAGTACTTCTCGAAGTTGGATTTGAGATCCGGGTATCATCAAGTCAGAATTACCGAAGGAAATGAACCAAAGACCACTTGTGTGACCCGGTATTCCACGACTTCCTTGACAAGTTCGTGGTGATCTACTTGGATGATATTATGGTGTACAGTTCCACCTTGGAGAAGCATCGTGAGCGTCTAAGAATGGTCTTTGAGCGACTACGGGCTAACCAACTCTATGTGAAAAGAGAAAAATGTGCATTTGCTAAGACTCAGATTAATTTTCTTGGCCATATAGTTGAGCAGGGTCGCCTCAGAATGGATATGAAGAAAGTAAAGGCCATCAAGGAGTGGCCAACTACCAAGAATATCAGTGAGTTGCGTTCCTTCTTGGGACTTGCCAACTACTATCGGCGATATGCAGAGGGGTACTCTAAAAGGATAGTAATGCTTACAGAGTTGCTCAAGAAGGGTCAATGTTGGAATTGAAGCTCTGACTGTCAAGAAGCCTTCGAGAACTTGAAGAAGACGATGATGACAGACCTTGTGTTGGACCTTCCCGATATTGAAAAGCCTTTTGAGGTAGAGACAGATGCTTCCGATTTTGCACTCGGGGGAGTCTTACTTCAAGAAGGTCATTCGGTGGCCTTTGAGAGCCGAAAATTAAATGAAGTGGAAAGAAAGTACATTGTCCAAGAGAAAGAGCTATTGGCAGTTGTTCATTTCTTGCGAGTATGGAGACATTACTTGCTTGGGTCAAAGTTTGTAGTAAGAACAAACAACACAGCAGTTAGTCGCTTCCTGACCCAACCTAAACTAACGGCCAAGCAAGCAAGGTGGCAAGAGATGTTGGTCGAGTTTGATTTTGCCTTTGAGCACAAAGCCGGGAAGGCTAACCAAGTAGTAGATGCTTTAAGCTGGAGGGCAGAGCTTGCTGCTTTGAGAAGGATAGCACCAATGTCGACCAGGAAGCCAACTTCAGATAGTCGAGCCTTAATAGAAGACGGATTGAAGAGAGACCCCCAAGCCTCAACTTTGATGGACCTAGCAAGAGAGGGAAAATCAAAGTTCTTTTGGGTGGAGAATGGGCTGCTTTTGACCAAGGGCCCTCGAATGTATGCCCCGAAGTCTGGGGACTTGCGGCAGAAATTGATGCGGGAATGTGATTATACCCCATGGGCGGGTCATCCAGGGTGGAGGCGCCTTTTGTGGACCGTGACATTCGGAGGGATTAGGACCTGAGGAAGTTAGTTGGGAGAAAGCCTTTTACCTGCAAGCCCTCCAGCAGAAGATTGAAGAGTTCCTAGCAATAAAGTCGACGAGGTCATCGACAGATTGATTGGGGGAGTATGTCATGGCCAACCCTTGTATAGGGCCATGACTTGGGTAAAGGGCCAACCTTAACTAGCCTTAAGATTTTGTCCCTTTTTCAAATACATCAATGGTTGTTGGTGGTAAAACCCTTAAGTTCGTTTAGCTATTTGAAGGGGGTTAGCAGTCGGCAGATAGTTGGGCTGTCTCACTAGTTAAGGTATGTATCAACACACCTCCTAGGGCTGCCCCTTTTGGCCCTAGGTTGGTAAGTCTCGAGACCCTTTTGTAAACTCATTATTTAAATCTTAAACCATATTCCCTTTCTGAGCCGAGGGGGTCACCATGCTAGCCGCGGTTATGCCTCGGGGTTATGTTGCTTGTCCCTTAATAACATTATGGCTTAATGTTTGCTTGTTCAGATCGAACATCGGATTGGCTGACTTGATTGAGAGAGCCTATTTAAGTGCCACACGAACGAGTCTTAAGCAAGAAAAGACTTAGTCTGTGACACTCAGCATATTCAAAATCTCCATCTGTCTCCAAATTTTCATGAACCAGTGAAGCATTGTCTCCAAAGGATGACACAAAAAATTAATAAACATCCATCTCTGGAAACCATTTATCTGTAAAATATAGGCTAAATGACCATTTCCTCCCTGAATTATGGCATTTTGGACGTTTTATAACCTGAAAATTATTTTAGACATTTTACCCCTGAATTTTATTTAACAGCCATGTTACCCCTTTGTCAATATAATTACTCCACAATGAATATTTCCATGTGAAGTCAAAGCAAAAAAAAAATTGTCAAAGTAGAGTACTTGAAACTAAGATAAATTGTCAAAGTGGAGTAATTATAATGCCAAAGGAGCAATAGGGGTCCTAAATTAAACTTCAAGGGATGAAATGTCCAAAACACCATAGTTCAAGGGGAAAAATGATCATTTGAAAAATGGGGTTTAGAAGCTCAATATCGATGCCTCTTTTGACCGTGATAACCATGTTGCTGGCCTAGGTGTGGTATTACGTGATCATTTGGGGCAGATTGTGTTTGCTGCAACTACGAGGGCGCATATTTTGGACACGCTGCTGGCGGAGGTGCATGCTATCAGGTTATCAATCCTGCATTGTGGAGAGCGATTCCCTTATGGCAGTGATGCTTCTAAGCAGCCAGGAGATATACGATATCTCCGGGATGTTCTTGTTCATATTAAACATGAAGCTAATGTTCTTGCACATAGATGGGATAGAGTTAATCAGACATGAGACGAGAATTTTGAGAGGTGAAACAAGACAGCGAAAGAAGCAAAGAAAAAGGATCTCATCCTTAAAGAATAAAAAATTTACTATTAAAATCATTTAAAAAAAATAAAAGAAAGAAAATTGATTGTTACAAACACAAGTATAGTAGAACAAATACATGTGAGACACAAGACAGATAGGAGTTTACAAAATACAGTTCTGCTGCCAAGGCCATCCAACATCATTTCAGCTTTAGAAAGAAACTTCAAAATTCTGCCGCCAAGGCCAGAAATGGCAATTAAACTTGCCGAGTTCTGGGAGATCAACAGAACATCTCTTGAATAAACTTTCTTCCGACAACGATAAACTGCCAGCAGTCAACTTTGTACACAAGCTCGATATTAAGTTAGTAATGGGGCAGCCACATTGCAGGGTCATCGCAGCATCCTCATCGCCAATAGTTTTGGCTCGAAACACTTCTATTTGGCCACGGATTATTCATGGTATGGTTTACATCTCTTATAAACATGTCGAATACGAATTTTTTGAACAGACAGAAAACTAATTTTAAAATGGCATAGATAAACATAAAAGAAAATGTAATTGTTTCTCTTACAAGGGAGTGTTGAATTATATTCACATGAACAGGACCGCTATATATTTTCCTCTTTCTTCTGCATCCTCCCGATTTTGAGTCAACTCCTTGAGGTAAGTATCAGCTTATGCAGAAGATTTGGGTATCTTATACTGCTTCTTGACAAATTGGGATGCCTCTGAATCGGCCCTGTGGCATAATATTCTCAGTAGGGTCTGGTTATCAGCGCCTAGTTTGCCACTTGACGTTCTCAAGTCCTCGATCAATTCTCGAGTCTGCAAACAAGTATAGCGAAAGGAAGTTAATATCACGTCCTCCGATAGCATACAGAGGGAGAAATGTTTGTTTGCAGTGTGTCAAAAGATTGCCTTTCTGAAAGGAATATCCTGGATTAGTGCAATATAACTTCTAAAAAATCTAGCACGTAAGCCGGAGATGAATGTAGGCACTGGTGAAAAATATTTTATTTGTTAATTAAACTACTTGTCAACAAGAACTTTAATTTCACCATAACTCTGGTAGGAAATGGAACATCCAACTTTTCAACAGAAAGGTTTAAAATAGTAAGAGTGAAAGCACCATTCTTACCTCTAATCCATGTAACTTCACAACAAGCCGAACACGTGCTACTTGATTTTCAACGACTCCTCGAGGAAGTCCATCACCTCCAGAAATAAAGAATTCCTGAAACATTTATCATTCATGTAGTCTCACTTAAGTCATATAGTTACAATAAACCATTCAATTGCACAAACTAGACAATAAAACTAATGTTGCCAAAAACAGATGAAATTTTCAGTGCCTTATTTAGTGCAACATATGCTTTATTTCAAGGTCAATTGTTGCTTAGCAAAAGCAACATTAAAACATCGGAAAAAGAAATACAAATTTCTAATAGGGTGAAATTTATATGCAATATTAATAACATCACTATTATTATTATTATCCCCATTATCATTGTCAATGTCGTTAGTTTCATTGATGAAGACAATTATCACCTTTAAGATCTCCAAATCCTCTTCCAATAGCTTTGCATCACTCGCGGAGAAAATCCGTGATGCGCCTCCATCTAACAGAACCCGAAGTAAGCCTTCCTGAAAAAAGAAACCCTTTTAATAAGTAAAACTTTAGGAACCAGTTTGAAAATTAGTGGAAGAATTAAAGCAGATTCAGGAAAAGACCAATGCTGCTTGAAGAAGACTGGTCACCACTCGATCCCTAAGTGGCTCCACAATAATATCGCATAGTTGGTTTAGTTCCTGCAGCAGTAAACATTGGATAGCCATATGTCAGTATCAATTTACATATATCTTAATACATCTACATGAAGACATAAATGCATTTTTACTATAAAATTGTAGAAAAGAGAGCTTGGCCTGGCTGCAATATAAGATTTAAATACCAAATTCAAGCATTCACAGACACAATGTATAGAATACTCAACCTAATCATGCAAGAATACTCCAAATTATTATATAAAATGGAAATATCTCTACATGAATTCCAAACATTATCCTTTGACATCCAAGGTGCCCAAAAAAATGCTGGAATTATCATGATGGAGATTAAAATTGTTATTGTACCACCTGATACCTATTCTATACGAATCAAAGCAGCTATTTATAGACAAGGCTAAAATTGTTATCAAACCACCTGATACCATATCTATACTAATCTGCATTGTTGCTGGGATTTAGCATGTTATTGATAAAAAAATCATGTTAGTTTCCCCCTTTTTTTATTCCTTTCCCCACTAGTTATTCAGCGTCTCCTCAATTTCCTTTGTTTCTTCTGAATTGCTTCTATCTCAGTTTTCCCCCTTTCTACTATCTGTCCTTTCCTTGTCCTATACTTGATGTTTCCAGTAAAACAAGCAACTATAAGGTGAAGCTGATGTAACAGGTTAGCAATCTGTCACCTGAAGTTTCATTAACATTCATACAAGCAAAATCTAAAATATAAGCTTAAAGACTCAATAAATCCTGATCCCATAATGCATTGAAAATTGTGCCAAAATTATCAAAACAATCCTAAAAGGAGAAAACCACTAAGGTAAAAAATTTTCCACTCACTTTTAACACTACCCTCATGCGTGACACAGATGGTAGATTTATACAGGCAGTACTCTAGAGATATTTACATTAACTTTTGCCTGACATGAGAAAGCTCCACTCCAATGAGCTTCTAAACTATAACAGAAAATACCCATGCAGACCCCAGAAAAGTTACCCATGAATTATGCATCATTGAAATGTTAACTAGGGCAAGAAGCACTTTGTTACAAGCAGTTCAAAAGAGTAATGAAGAAACCTGAGATTCAAAAGTCAGAAAAATGTCAGGAAAGGTACCAAAGACCTTTCTTTTTGTTTTATCTTCTAAAAAGCAAAGTAAAAACACCTCTTAACAAGTACAGGAAACAAACTCGGGCAATCAGATTTTATTCCTTTATTTTAGGTAGGGGGGGATTGGGGGTGGCTGCGGGAAGAAAAGACTGACTTACCAAATCCAGAGGTTCAATAACTGCCTCCAACCTAGATTGAGAAACACTAGGTTTATACAAGTTCTCAATAAATGGTTCCCGTAAATCCCAGAAAATTATTTTAGTTCCTGCAATATGCAGAAAGTACTTAATTAGTGATCAAGTCCATTTCATAAGTGTTTTTTTCATTAAAAAGAATAAAAATAAAAGAAGAAGATAGACATTACCAGTAAATTCCCGAATGCGGTCAATAGCAGCATTTATATCTTTCCTGCTCCCATCAAAGGAGCCTTTCTGGGTGGAACTTTTAGATTTGTCATCCAAGGATTTCCCTACAGACAAAATGGATAATTTCCAGTCAGAGATGCAAAAGGTCCTTAAGCAAACAATCTTTCATTTTCATTTCTGTTAGCTTTGGAAGTCAAGAAAGCTAAACAATTTAATGGAATATACTACTCTCAAAAATTTCATATGATGAATAACGTACATAATATTATTACTTAATGAACAAAAATGAATAACATCAGTGTGGAATTAAGATACATACCGATATAGATTTTGTCCTGGGGCATTTTCCATGTCCAGCGTTCCCATATGCTATCTTCCAACTTGTTCAGTTGACTTATAGCATACTGGCAGCAGAAAAGGCTCAAGTCAGCATATAAGCAACAGCAAATAAGTTTCTACAGAAGACACTATATGAAGGGAAACAGGGATACCATAGAGTATGATTTCATCACAACTAAAGGAATGACTAGGAAGGAATAATGTCACTATTCATAATTTAGAACACTTTGACAAGAAGGCCTTTTGGCTAAACGTAAAATTGAGCCATTTGTTAAGTTTAGGTAAATGTTCTGGATACTGTATAAACATGAAAAAGTCAACTGAAAAGTCCAAATGTAAACAAAATGATATTCATTATTATACATGCCTTCGCCATCATTGTTATTAGCTTAAATTGATGAAAAGTGTCAGTCAGGAGATATCATCTGATTTCAATTGGGAAAAGAACGGGATATATGTAGGTCAGCTCCATGGTTCTTCCCCATCTAGGTTATGAAAAATGTCTTACTAAGAAAATAAGCTGAATTTACTTGAAAGATTATGTTTTCCTTGTTTGCTTATTTACGTCAAATTCTGCATAAAACAATTATTTATTTTTGAAGAAATTACGTCAGTATCCTGGTAAACATCACCTAGATTTCAATTCAAAATAGTTTATCTAGTTCCAACCTATGGCAATTAGTTTAATTACTTTTCTCTAAGTACCTTGGATGGGTGAACGCGAGTCGACAGAATAATTGTGTGCAAAGAATAGTTATTCCCATAAGATATATGTAATCACCCAGACATGTTTTAATAACGAGAACAAAATGAAGCTTGAACTCACATATAAAGTGTTTAACTGAACGCATAGGGTTGGTGTTGTCAGGACATTGATTTCAATGGACCTTCTTTGATCTGGCAGCCTAGAATCAAATAGTTCCTTTTTCACAAAAGCCTTTATTCCAGCTTCTTTTCTATATCGTGTGAGGACAGGCAAAGGTGGAACTAGATCATCCTTGCTAGCTGCATGGTAAAACTCACATATCAGGGCCCCTTTGAAGGCAATGAAAAGAAAAGGCAGAGAGAAAACGGTCTAAACAGATTGAAACACCAAAAAGAAACTCAAAGTACATAAACAGCAAGAGAAATGTAAATGATGAACACTATGCTGATTTCCCTCAAGAAAATTTGAGTTGCCATGATGTATAAAGATGATGAAGCAATTAATGATAGAAAAAGCAAAAAAGAATTAACATTCATTTATCAAGGATCCCAGATTAAGTTTTGCCCGAGTGGAGACTGGAACTTTATGAGGCAACTTATTGGAGTTTATCAAATGAGAAAAATGACTCTTTTCATATTAACATGCTATCTCCAATGCAAGGAAACATGAAATTGATAGCAAACAATTTAAAAATCCAAAATTTTGTTCTTTGGACTACAGCACCAAAATTCACACATATTAGTGAGCAGATTAACAGCTCATTACAGTCATGGTTGTTTATCAAGTGAGACCTTTATCACAAAAAGGAAAAGGAAAACCATGAAGAAGAAAACACACTACAATGTAGGAAACTGACAATCGTACACTGAAATCAATGATGATTACAGCATGAAGTATAATAACAAAGTCAACCAATAACTTGTAATCCCAAGTAATATGACTAATTGATTTAAGATTTTTTTAATTGGGCAAAAATGCCAGGACTTATCCCAGACTACTATCTATCTCAATAATGGATTGTCCAAAAGCAGTCAATAGTACCAACAGAGTGCTCATTCCATAAATAACCCTACAGTATCCAGGTGGTTGAGGATATAATCAACACTCAACAGTGATATAATATAAAACTTCCAATAATATCTTTGGGTCCAACTTTTGACTACAATTGGAATACAAGATGTGTTTACAACTTAAATGCAACAGTTCTCCAATATAAGAATGGTCTCTAGTAGACAATTTTTTGCTTCAGGTCATTCCTGTCAACCCTTGTAGAGAGGCAGTAGGAGAAGATGGTCCAGAATAGTTCTATAATCCTAATTAGATTAGTTGATCAAGCTGAACAGTTAACAGTGGAAAGCTCAAGCCCAAATGGCTTTAGACTAGGTGGCATTGCAGGACAGATGAAGAATGCTTCCTAGTCTTTTCTAAGATAAGACTTCAGAAATCTCACTCTTAACTGTCATTGATCTAACTCCAGTGATTAGTGTTTTCAAGTTTATTCAACTACAGAGATAATGAAAACAATGTTTAACACCACAAACAGAATAAATGAAAAAAGAGAAAGAAAATTAGGTTTTCTTTCATAAAAAAGACAGTAACGTCATCAACTCGGGATCTGAAATAGAGGATACTGACCTAAATTATCAACGATATGATTTGCGTATACTTGAAAAGCATTATCAACGCCACGAAATAGCGCATTCATTTCTGAAGGCCTCATGGGAACTTTGATAGAAAAGAATTGATCTACTGTCTGCACCAAAATAAAAAGGACGAGGAAATGTACTATCAGCATCTAGACAGAAGGAGATAAACATTGATAAGAAGCCAATTACAGAATGAGTCACGACTCCTGATAAACATCATACACCAAATATCTAACTCTTTATGTCAATAGATTACCTAATTTAAAAGCCCAAAAAAGAAAACCGGAAGGGTCATACCTCCTCAACAATCCTGTAAACTTCAACAATTGAACTCCCATGCCGCTGTTGAGGTGATATCGGGTCCCACCGCTAAACAATTACAAAGAAAATAAACCTTACAAATAAAGAAAGAGTTCAACCAACAAACAAAATAACATAGACTACGTACGTACATGAAGCTATCATAACAAAAAGTTCTCATGAATTATGGCAAAAAAAATATGCATGTAGCCAGGTTCAAGTAAACTCAACTTGAGGACAAAACTACCATTCTCAAAACATCCAAAAGAAAGTAACATTGTCAGCATTGTTGTTGTCACCACATTCACATGTATGTTCAAGGTCAATTATTAAATATTTTTTCAACTTTATGAGATCCACAGGATTTCCAGTTCACATAATATCTTGTGCAACAATGCTATCCAATGTTCTAATGAGTAAACACGTGCCATGCCTGAATTGCCTAGCTTCACAAGATTCTAATCTTAGCCCCATCCCACCAGTAGAACAGTAAAGAGAGAAAGCTACTGCTGTAAATATACAAAAAGAGGCTACTTATCTACAGTCGAAGCAAGAAGACAAATGTTCATTAATATATCAGAAATAGAGGGGAGTGAGAAATAGGCGACAAAACAACAAAAGGAAGGAGGAAAATTACAGCTTTTTAAGAGACGCAATAACAAGTTAACAACAAGAAGAACTTTTACCTCCTGTTGAAGAGTCCTCTCTACCCAACTTATAATTCTTCCCAACTGTGAATTAATCCATCGCAGTACCACTGTTCCAGAAACAGATTCAATCTGGAAAGAAAATGAGAAAAAAAAAAAAAAAAAAAAAAAAAAAAAAAAAAAAAAGGAAAGACAAGACAAAATGGCACACATTAACATTATTTTGACAAGAAATGTCTAATCACATATTGCCAGACAAATTCTTTCAAGATGAGTTAGTGACAATGAGAAACATACTAAATCGACCATGTAGTCCCAAAAGAAAACAAAATGTACTCAAAGCAGCTACAATTATGGCTGCCCAAGCACAAATTAATTTATAAAAGTGATATGAGCAGAGCCGCAAATTATTTCAACATTGCACAACTGTCTGCCTACGGATAAGTGAAAGTGATTGCAGGTGCTCCAAGATATAGGTGTAAGAGAAGATAGAAAAGGATTAAACACAAATAACAGTGAAGCAACATCATCTGCATTAGACAAGCTCTTATATTTAGCCCTAAAGAACTAACCCAAAAAAATAAAAACTCCTAGAAACTAAGTCAGCCACGACTGTTTTACTAGAGTTTCTACAACTACTAATGGAAGCAAGTAATTGCCATAATCTATATAGTCATGCAATCTATGCATCAACATCTTTGCAAGGTTGTAATTTACAAGGTCTTAAAGAAAAGGGAAACGGTAATCTCTCATAAGTGTTTAGTAGACCAGGAAGATAATTGAACAATGATAACTGTTATTATATAAAACTCAACCAACATTAAAGAGCAAAAGATAAATGCATATTCATAAATAACTGGAGAGAAAAAGAGAAACAGTTTCGAGTATCAACAAGCTCATTTTCGAGGATCAAAAGTTCAAACCTCCGTACATCTTTAACATATATTACAGTCAATCAAATAAAACAAAAATAGCATATAGGCTACCATTAATTGTTGCTTCTATTACTTTTGGTATTTGATACACAAAGCAAAAAAGTGCATTTGGATGCAAAAGCAAATAATCAAAACAATTTGATTTTCACTAATAAGGGAAGGAATGATTTTGTTTCAACATCGAACAATTGTGTTTGAACTGGAGTTGCTTTGACCTGAATATTAATCAAGTAGGATACCATGACATGATATGACTTTGTCCTGTACTATTAATTTTTTCCCTTTTCTCTAAATAAAATTACTTGCTCTTTCATTAACATTTGCAAAGAAACAAAAGGCAATAACCAAACAAAATTTGGCAAGTATAAATGCACCACTGAAATGCATTTGGTGCAAATACATAGTGTTTCACCATGTGACAAGATAATTCTTTATCACTCCAAGTTAAAAGACCCAAAAGTGCATCATAGCCTCAAAAAGATGTTCTGCATGTTATTATCAGAATGAAAAAAAAAAATCTGGACAATGTTGAGCTATCTCACCTGGTATGGGATTAGTTTCCTGAAATGGACCTCCACATTTTCGCCTTCACAAGAAGATTTTATGAGATTCAGTATATACTGCTCGAGGTTATCAGCAGAAGGAAATACAGATACAACATCCTCAGTCAGATGTTCAGCACCATCAACAAAAGGTTTCTGGAGAAAATAAGTCTCATTAAGATCTCAAAGTAAAAAACAACAAATATGTCAAGCTTATGAAGTGCAACAACGGGGTTAGTAAAGATGAAGCATATATCGAATTGCTATATCAGCTTACCAACTTGTTCCCATAAAGCTTGTGTAAAAGTGAAGCTGAAGCGATGGTTGCCTGTGGATGCCTCCGATGTAGAATTGGCATGAAATTTGTTGAATCCTTTTTCAGAAGCTTTTTGACCTCCTCTGCAAGCAATGCCAAAGGATGCTCGCCCATTGAGTCCGATTTATCAACAGCTTGCAATATCTGTCAGAAGCAACACCAATACTACGATTTATTATGCCTTTACTTGATGTTGAGACATAAACAAAGCTGGCATATAAACATATGAATAGGGTTTGATTTCACAAAAGCAAACATGGCCCTAGCTCATGCAGTTCAAAGCCCTTCTTACATAGGCTTGAACTTCTGCAAATTTAAATTATCTATTGTTTTTTCTACTAACTTAGGATTTTCTTTTTTATCTCAATTCTCAGAAGCAAGGATGAAATCAATGTCTCTAATAAAAACTATTTATACTTGACTTTCTAAATTGTAATTCAACCCTCCATTAGAAACCACTTAACTATTTCTATATGCAATCAAAATCATATATCTCCGCACTCCCTCTATAGAATATGGCATCTCTTATATGGGCCAGGTAGATGTATTACTAAGGACTAGAGAAATCTTATTCATTCACTGATTCCCACAATATAAGTATCAAATTTATCAAGGTTATTATATGATTTATACAGTAGAAGTATATTAGATGCAGACAAAAGGAACCCTCCTATGTATTTGATTTTGAGATCTAACTCTCATAATTACAGTGATCTTCAACATATTCTCATGGCATATATATAGGTGAGGGAAACTACAAACACACTAAAACACTTACCCGTGCAAATGAGTTCTTAATTGATGATGATATATATAATTCAATCTGATCTCGATCTGAGACGGTGGAAGATTGCACCGCCTGCAGCAAATATTGGAATGTAATTCTCAATAAAGAACAGAAAAAAGCAAAAATAATTTTATATAACATAATTTTAGAGATAATTTTAGAAAAAAGCAAACAACATAATTTTAGAGATCTAGATAGCAAACAAAGGAATGAAAACTGTAAAAATAATGAGTGTCTACAACATACTATATCAGATTCTTCCAACAGAAGTCTTCTAACTATCATTGCAACCGTTACTATATCCTCCATTACCGCTGATCCCTACAAGTCAAATGATTGGTATTATGATAGACATACCAAAAGTTAAAAACTAAGGACAGTAAAAAATCACCATAAAGTTGAAAACAGAGGTGATTAAGATACTAAATTCCAAATGGTTCAGATAAAGATACATTATGAAGCAAGGAACTGACTCAGGCGTAGAATAGCTCAGCAAAGAAATTCAAGCAGAATGCATATATGCTTCAAATCTTTGTCTCAGCAGGCGAATAGTTGTAAGGCAGGAGTGTCTCTCCATGTGTAGACATGCATCTATACTTGCAGAAGCATATGAATAGGCAAAAACAAGGAATTGGCCAATTTAAAGAAAGGTGGAACATTTAAAACTTTTATTATTAGAGGCAAGATGTTATAGCATTTTACATTAAAGAGGATTATGGACTTTATTGTGAACCACCTCAATTTTTGAGAGCTATTCATACCTTCTATCATTTCATATCATATCAATTCAAGTTAATACATGGAACAATTGCTACAATTTTTTAAACTTACATACTTCCATATGCATAAAACACGTGTCAATCACTGTCGAGCTAAATTGAAACCATCAAATGGTTATCCCTCCATACTTAGCAATTGAGCCTGAGGTCTAAAGCTAGTAGCCAAAGTTCATAATGGAAATCAAATTAGTTATTCAAATTCTCTAACAAAAGAACCCTGAGTTCCCCAATTAAACATGCTAAACAATTAAATAGCTTTAGATGATTTTAAACATATTATAAAGGTGGTTACTCCAGACTAGGCAACATAAACATGTGACCTTTAAAAATCCAAATCATATATCACAGTGCAGTCAATCTATAAGCATACATTTCAGACTTTCAATGATTTCTAATGGTGTCAAAAGCGGATCAAGTTTCCCTATTTGCCCAAAATAGAAGATATCAGAAAATGTGACAACATGAAGAGGAATAACAAAGAAGACAATAGTAAGGAGCAGAAATTTATGACAAGGCACACAAAAAGTTTAAAGTAGAAAATTGCATCACAGTCACACCACAACAGACATAAGAAAAAAACATTAACAAGACCATTTCTTATGAAGGACACAATCAATCTAAAATCACATTATCAACATTAACCGGACCTCAGAAAAGTTCAAGTGGTAATCTCCTAGTTGCTTATCAGCCCATTTATGGATGGGTGATAAGAAGGATTGTAGGAAAGAAACATCATGAGAGCCATCTTCACCATCAACTCTAACATGCAAGCTTTTTAAGTGTAACCTCTCTTGTGGACCCCGTTGCTCTTTCAATGGTATTTTCTTCAACTGGTCAATGGCATGTCGTAGAATTCCTTGCTCACTCGTGATAACATACTGTGATCACAAAATCATATTAACATAATATCAACACAAATTCTAACATATGGGATAAAATAGGCCAATCAGCGGTACCTGACGAAATAAAATCCATGCATAGCAAGTGTAGTGGATTGTCTCTGTTATTCCCAAAACACGCCAGGTTGACTTTAAGAGCTCAAGAATTTCTTCCACTTCCTACAAATACAATAGGCTACAAGTTGGTTCCACCATAACAGATTTTTGATGCAGTAAATTATCTTATTTATTTTTCCGAGCAAAATTTTGAGTCAAGAACTTTCTTTTCTTAACATCCTTACAGGATAGGTAAGCTATGTACGTGTCCTACAAATTACAAAACTCCTGTCAAACAGTGAAAACTTTGTACATGTTGATACTGTACGGCAATAAGCTCAAAAGGGAGGGGGTGAGAACAACAAAATAACATAGACAAAGTTTGACATTTTACAACACCTAATGACTTCTTTGGTGTCATGTCAAAATAAATTGATAAGAAATCAAGTACCAACCTCAGTCAACTTTCCCTCATCTAAAACGTCAAACACACTGAGAAGTAGTTTCTCATAAAGTCTGACATTCAGATGATAACCATCAGCCCAATGGCATACTTCTCCTGTTAAGTCACCTCGAGCTGGCCTCTCAGCAAGAGGTATGGCAATGTCTCTGAGAGATCTTAAACTCTCTGTCCTTTGAACTTCACCCGTTGATGGTGGAAAAGCCTGAAATCAAAAGGAAAAAATTCAAATTAAGATGATAATGAGCAAACAAGAGAAGTAAAAGATTATTAAAATATAACATGAAATGCAAGCTAGCTCAAAACAACATAAAACTGAAAACGATGAATCTCCGGCACTAAGTATACCTATTATACCAAGTAGGGTTTCAAGAATAATGCCATACAGGACGAATACATTCAGGTCACCAAAGAATACAATGGTAAATTGGGTAATGTTGGTCGACTATATTATCATTCAACCTGATGTCACAATAGACAGCATAACATATCATCTCAATGGTGGAGTCAAAACACAGTTACCTCAGATTCCTCAATCTTTGCCAAGAGAATCCTAAACTCACTGGCCTTGCGCCCAGATTCCCCAAATCCAACAGCAGGGTGATTAATAAGCCCCTCCGCCAACATGTTTAACTACAGTGACAAAAGTTCAACAATTTATTTACCTAATATAACTACATTCCAATTTCATATAGGAACAAAGCTTACAAGGGGGAAAGAAAGAAATAAAGAGGGACAGCACTTACCTGCCTTTTTTGCCACTTTATATATGTTTTCTTGTCAGAAAATTCTGTGCGTGAAATACAAGATAACAATTCCAGAGGAATCAGTAGTGTATCCATTCTTTTCCCAACTTTCCCAGCAAGAGCATTGAGCAATCCTTGTCTTGTCCTAATGTCCATTGCCTCAGAAATCTGTATCCATCAATATAAAAATGAAATAACCATCACACTAAGGAATCAAAGAAATATATTCTACAAATTGTGCAACTTTTTTTTATATGTACATAGCATAATATGAAAATTATTATGATTATAATTCATTGAGAGAGCTATCTTAATAAACAACATGCATGTAGTACATATTAAAGACATCATCTTTGACCACAACAGAGAGCATGCATTTCACAACGGGTCAACCAAGGCAACCAACAAATTTGGATCAAGTATAACACATCATTTCTCCAAAATTGTGCTTTTAACTATGGAGTTTTCTTCATTCTTCTTGATCATTTCTACTTGCCCCCCCTTAGTTTTATCAAATTACTATTAAAGCATTCCAAATTTTTAAATTGTTCAGTCCAGTCTGATAATTTTCTTAATTATTCCATAATTATTTGGTTTTGGTTGGTTTCTTTAAGACTTAAGTATTTATTTTTCATAATTACTTTTCTACATGATGAATTAATTTAGTTCCCCGAATATACATTCTTAACTTCCGTATAATTACTCATTGTTTAGCTTCTCACCTGTTTTAGAATAATTTCCTTGTAGATAATTCCTCATAGCTTGACCAATTTTAAGAAATATAACATATGTACTTACTAGTTTTCAATCCGCAAGATATACAAAAAAATTAAAGTTAGTATAGAATCAAATATATGAACATGTAATTTACCATTCCATTGGTATCATAGAAGTTAAACATTTGCTATTAACTACTATCATATATAATTTTAAGCAATAAATTTGTTATGAAGGAATAAGGAAAACAGGTTAAATAGTTTAAATAGCATTTTGCTTCATAAGAAATTAAAATTGCATATCGTTTTAGAATATGAAAAGTACTTTGATGACTATGTTATTATATATTATAAGGCTAGGTGGGCTGCGTAAATTTGATTTTAGGCTCTGTAAATAAAAATAAAACTGTCACCGGAAAAGTTTACCATCATAGCGCCTACCATATTTTTATGACTGAAAAAATAACGCATGGTCTTAATCTTTACAGGAACACTTTTCAAACTGGAAGAAGTTTCAGTTTAATTTTCAAGAAGACTAAGCATAATTCTTTTTTTTTTTGGTATATTCCTTGTTCGAGCCAGGTTGGCCCACTATGGGGGTAAAGCTCTCCCAACAATGGTTTTCACTAAGCATAATTCTTGATACTTAATTTCTTCCTTGTGATATTCAAAATTTACACACTTGCAGCTTTGGGGTTAAAAGGTTTGTTTTTGCCACTGATTCTTCTACTTGTGAATTGTTTTACATTCATAAGTTCATAGCAAAAACATAGAACTATACTTGTGCTTCTCTTTAATAATAGCTAGAGAACTCTGCAAAGATACTAATGTAAAACAAATATTAACAATATGAATCCATGAGAAATAAACAGGTTTTAGATACCTCCATCTGCACACGCATTGTTTCCAATAAACCAACCAGTCCGGATGAATGCTGCGACTGCGCCACGATATTCTCATTCCTACTTCGTCCAAGCTTCCTCATCAGCTTGGAACGTTTCTCTTTCTTCTTTTCCTTTGATGGTACAATGAGACCCCTGTTTTATAGATGAATGTTGAAGAAAGAAACAAAGAGATTAATTAAAAAAAAGGTGAAGACATACTTACGAATGCAATAGCAATGGTCACTCTGGGTATTAAAAAAAAGGCCAGTAAGTTTAAACAAACAGTTAAACCTACCCAGAGGCACCTGCACAAGCTAAAAGAATTTCGTATGCTGTTTCACGGAGATCGTCATCTGTTATACCTGAGATAATAAAATCCACCAAATTTATAGACGTCATTGCATACTTTTGATGAAATAACTTGATAAATGGCACTAGAAAAGAATGCTGTCTCAATCATAACATTCGAAAACTCTAATAAGACTTCTCATTTCAAATGGAAGCTACAACATCATAATCACACTATTGCAGCATATCAATATTTTAACCTTTTAGGAGATCCTGCTCAACGCATGCATATTTTCTTAATCATCACTATGACACTACCTGTAGCAAAAGGTGGCAACTTCAGCACAAGATCACCAACATCATTTGGAGTCCGCCTCGAAATTTTGAGACTATTGACTTCTTCGAGATCATCATCGTCCTCAAAATCTTCAATATCATCCACAGTTAACTCTTGTACTTGCTCAGAATTAAAAGACTCCGATCTTGATACAGTTGAGACAACAGGAGATGGTGCAAAAAGTGGAGCTGATGGTGTTGGAATTGATACTGAGACAGGGATTGGTGGTGGTGCCCTTCTAGGAGGTGATCCTGAGGATTCGAGATTTGTAACCAAAAAGAATTCACCAGCAGAACCGGCACTATTCTGAAACATGAGAGATTAAGATGTAAAAAAGTATGAATAGGAGAAAGAAAACTTATAAATGCATATCCATCCAGGATATAAATGGAAGAGATTTAAAACAATACAACAATCTAGCAGACAATTACTACATTCTTAATTTTTACACTTCTTCGTAATATCGCTTACTTATATAACCAAGCATTCATCTACTTACTTTTGAAAGCCAAAACGAGCGGCAAAAACAACAAACAAACAGTAAATGATAAGTGAAATAAATTATGCAAATGCAGCAGACTTAGAATATTACCATATTGGGTAACCCTGTGTGATCATGGTAATCTCTAATAGCTTCAGAGAGCTCCAGCATTCCACCTACACTCAACGAAATAGTTATCATTATTAAGAAAATCTCATATCAAAAAGAATTGTCCTAATAATTTTAACAGAAACAGAACTAAATTTTATTCCAAACAACCTTTCTTAATGCAACTTAGCACATAATCTACACTAACTTGATCCAAATCCACATCATCAAGTGTAACGGCTCCCGGCGGCATTACCACTTTCTTTATTAAACTACCAGATAGTATAAAATCTAGCAGAATTCGCCTGTCACGCCGGTAACGCTGTAGAAGCTCCACAGCACTTTCGCTGTTTTCCAGAAAAAATAAACATTTGAAAAATATATAAATTAACTCTCTGCTCTTCATTTAATGCGCCAAAAAGTAGAACCGATATTGAAATGGTTAACAACTAATAATTATCTAGAATATAAGGTAAATTCCAACAAGAAAAAGGAGAACTTACTCTTCCATGGCTGTGGAACTGACACTCTCTCTAGAATCTGACTAGAATGTAAAATACCAATTGAGTGAAACACAGCGAAGATAATTGATGATTGGGTGTTGGATCCTGGCAAATCAACTTCTACTGAAGTAACAAGGATTTTTTTTTTTTTTGCCAGAAGTAACAAGGATTAGATTAAAAAGGAAAAAATTTCAAATGTGGGGGAGATTAAAGAGTAAATTAAGAAAAATGTAGGGCAAAGAAAAGCTGAGAAAATGGTTTCTGAGCAGAAACTGTGAAGAGAGTGAAAAGAGATCTGAAAGAGTCAATGAGAATGCTGGCTTATGAGAGAAAGTCGAAAATGGAAAATAAAATTAAAATAAAAATACCAAAGAGTTGAATTGAACTTGAAATGGTCTGTTTGAGAGACCGTTGATTCCTTGAGGAGCGGCGCAAAGCTTTTTCTTTCTTTCTTTTTTTTTTTTTTTCTTCTATGGTTGAGCAAAACTTAAAAGGTAAGGAAGTAAATCTGAACTGAAAACGAAGCTCCGGCCGAAAAATAAAATAACACTGTGTTTGGCTAAATGAAAGGAAAAGAAAGGAAATGGGAGAAATGTTTTTTAAAGTAAAAGAAAGGATATGAGTTTCCCTGTTTGAATTGTTTAAAATTAGCTGGGGAAAGAAAAGGAAAGGAACCACCATATCAATTGTTTGGTTAAATGGAAAGAAATAGAAAGGATATAAATATTATAAATTACCAATAATAACCTTTGTTATTAGGCAAATTATACAATACACCGGCGGTGGAGTTTAGCAGACTACACAAGCGGGTCCTGAAGGGTGGCATGTGTCCTCTAGGGACTAAATTGAAATATTTAAAACTTAATTAATTAAAAAATGGACATGTATCAACTCCATAACCCGCTTGTGGAGTCCAAAATTTACACCGCCGGTGTATCAAATAATTACCTTTTTATTATTTGAAAAGTACTCAAACTTGACCAATGCTAATTAGTAAAAAAAAAATTAAAAATTTTCACCAAAAAAATAAACTCTTCACAAGAAAAGAGATGAGAGAGGCGGTGGTGTAAGAATTTTGAGTGTTGGAAAGCAAGTATAGTTCTATAAGTAACTTTGATATTTGTTAAAAATTATAGGGACATTTTAGACATTTAATAAATTAATAATTAAATTGGTTTCTTTTCCCCTCAAAACCCCCCAAATTGGGAGGAAAGGAAAAATGACTATTAGGAGGGAAACGGAAGATACCATCATCATTCCCTTTCCCTCCTGAAAATGAAAAAAAAAAAACTATAATCCAAATAAGGGAGGGATCCCATTTTCCTCCCATTTCCTTTCCTTTCCCTCCCCCCACCCCAATCCAAACATAGTGTAAAGGCTTAATATTGAATTTGACCCTTAAACTATTAGAAAATATAATTTAGCCCTTCGGCTTTTTCTTTATATGAACCCCTCTAATATGTAATAGTCACATTTAGCCCGCACGAGAATAAAGAAACTTTGTTTAGCATTTATCTTCGTAAGACTTATGAGATATTGTTTTAGGGATATTAAACTTCTCTAGCTCAACTTAAGCTCCAGCGGGGATTAAAATTTTAACTCTATGAGTGACTTCTCAACATATCTAAGATGTTAACTACAAGTGAACTGTCAGTTGTATGATGGTTGACTAATGTATGCAGTAAAGTTGCTTTTATTCACCAAAGGGGTTTCTTATGGTGGCTTTTAAGGTCACCAACCGAGGCACACCACTCAAACAAAGGGATCATCAATATGTGGTGGTTTTCTACTCCTTTTTGTGTGACAATTTCACCTCAATTTATATTTTTTTTATTAATATAATCCTCGGAGTTGACTATCCAATAAGCATAAGATGTTTCGGGGAGTTAGTAAAGGTTATTATAAGAAAATCAAATTTTAAGGGTGAAATTCTTCAAATTGAGGATCAAATTGTCACATTTAATATGTTTTAAAATGGTTTATTATTCAAAAAGACCCCTGAACTTACATAAACTGACCAAATAAGTCTATGAACTCTAATTGCAGCCAAATAAGCCCCTGAACTCTTACAAAAACCAAATAAGCCCTTCTCGGACAGCTAAATGCTGAAATAAGGACTAAACGTTTCAAAATTTTCTCAAATAAGGATCAAAATACACAATTCCAACAAATTAAAACACATACTTAGCAAAGTTTTACAAATTAGCTTCTCATGCGTACACATTAAATTTGATAGAACTTATATTGTATCCAATTTGTAAAAAAATATTAAGTATGTATTCTAATTTGTTGAAATTGTGTATTTTGATCCTTATTTGAGAAAATCTTGAACCGTTTAGTCTTTATTTTAGCATTTAGCCGCCAAAAAAAGGCTTATTTGGCTTTTTAAAGAATTCAGAGACTTATTTGGCTGCAATTAGAGTTCAAGGGCTTATTTGGCCGTTTTATATAAATTCAGGGGTCTTTTTGAGCAATAAACCGTTTTAAAGTTCAAAATCACCATTAAATACATACAAATTTTTGATGGAGCAACATTCAATATAACTAAGGCTTCCTTTGGTTGAGTGGTAGCTTCTTGATCGATGAAACTTTTTTTTTTGGCAGAAAGAAAGGAAATCGATGAAACTTTAAGCGGCTTAAAACCACTAATGATAAATGGGCCAGTGAATAAAAGCTAGCTTTTTGGTGATTTTGTGTGTCCAAATGGGACAAAATGGTTAATAAGATATTTTGTACCTAAGCAACCTACGTTGCGATGAGAAGCCATTTATAGGCTAAAATTGTAAACGGCCGCCCAGCCTTGCTGCACCAAAGGAAGCCCTAGTAGTTTTGAACACGATCATTAGGTTAATTGCTCAAATAAGGGCCTAATGTTTGCCAAAATGCTCAAATAAGGGCCCGATCTTTTAATTTGGCCAAATAAGGGCCTAACATTTGCCAAAATGCTCAAATAAGGGCCTGGCATCAGTTTGGATGACATATGAAAATTTTCGATGCCAAGCCCTTATTTGAGCATTTTGGCCAACGTTAGGCCCTTATTTGGCCAAATTAAAAGATCGGGCCCTTATTTGAGCATTTTGGCAAACGTTAGGCCCTTATTTGGCCAAATTAAAAGATCGAGCCCCTTTTTAGCATTTTGACAAACGTTAGACCCTTATTTGAGCAATTAGCCCGACCCATTAGCATGAACAAACATGACACCCAAAAATGACATGAAAACAATGAAATTTAAGACATTATATGAAATACAACACAGATACGAAGCATGACATGATCAAGAGACACGAAATGACATACGCTTTGTATATATAAAAAAATGTATGTTTTTTAAGAGTAAATATTTGATGCACTGACAGTGTATAGCTTTTATACACTGTCAAGCCATGAAATGGTGACACCTCATTAATGAGTAAAATTAAAAATTTTAGACCCTTTTCAATAAATTTCAATAACTTCACTTTTCTTTCCTAATAATTTTTTTATTGAGTTTCTTCCCTCTAAACTTTTATGCGACGGTCGATGGTTATCTATGACTATCGGCGATTTATTTTCATGATTTGTTCATAGCTTTGCTCAATGCTCAGCCCCCTATTATTTGTTTTCCAGCTTTGCTTTTTAGGCATAGATTATAAGTAGGAGAAGGACTCCTATACAATATGTAGATGTGAGATGTATTTTAACATAGATTCCAGTATTCACAGGGAATGGATATTGGCAAAAAGAAACGATTCATTTGTAAGGGGATTATAAAAGACTAAAACCATTTAACAAATTTTCTCTTCATAAATACTAATTTTTTCTTTGATAATTATACTGCATCCCCTTCACGCAATGATATATAAATGATTCTGGAAAACAAAATTCATCAATAATGATGTTACTTTCCCCAAATAATTAACAAAAGAATCGTTTTGGAATTTGTTTGGAGACTGGAGCTGTGACGGTTGGACGGTGGCTGCAGAAATACAAATCTAAAACAACGGTGAGAGAGTAAAGGGGGAGAGGGTGAGAGATATAAGAAAAAAAATTACTACTTAAACAAAGTTATTGAAATTTATTAGGAAGGGTCTAAATTTTTTTGTTTTATATATTGATGAGGCGTCGCCATTTCGTTGCCTGACAGTGTACAAAAGTTATACACCGTCAGTGCATCAAATATTAATCCGTTTTTTAAATAATAAAAATATATACAATACAATACATGAGCAATAACTCAGAACACGAGATAAGGTCAAAATACCTGGGAGGTCCCTCTACTTTCACCAAAAAATCATTTTCGTCCCTTTACTAAAAAACGATCAATTTAGTTTATCTACTTCTAAGTTTGGGTCAATTGAATCCCTTCACTCACGGAGGTCGTTAAGTTGCTGACGTATCCCGTTATCAGATGACGTGGCATTACACATAGAGCCCACAATGAATTTTCAGCATTTTTTTGGAAATTTTTTCTTAAAAAAGGAAAATATAATTTTTGAAAATTTTAAAACACAAAATTTCAATATTTTCTTTGCAAAAATGGATCAAACACAACTTTTTTCAAGAACAGAGGATGAACAATTTGAATGTTCAAGAATACCTTCAACCCTTGAAAAATATAAAATCCCATTCATTAAATTCATCTAAAACCCATATACAACCATCATAATACCCTTAAATTCATTGAAGAAAAAATATAAAGGGAAAATGCAATCACCAAGGGAGAATGAAAATTGATGGCAAAGGAAACCTTTTGCAAGCTATAATGGAAGCAGGCCCTCTCATTCAGACACTTCTCGTTGCCGGGCCGTTTCCTCGGTGGAGGAATCCTCCTCCTCTTCAATCTTTCAAAATCCCCCTGTTTCCATCAACGGCTGTGATTCTAAATCTGCTAACCAGAAACCAAACCCCTAACAAGCCCACCGTTCAAAAACGATTGAACCCATGTTCTGAAATTCCTCGTCAGATGTGTTTATCGGGGGCTCTGTTGAATTTTGCTAATCCCGGTTCTTCTGCTTCAGGGCTGAGCAATGCTCAGATGTTGGCTACTAGTTCTGGAAAGCGCCAAAGGTTTCAATGAAAATAAAAAGAAAAGAAGAAGCGTTTTGGTTCAAATTTTGTAAAGATTAAAATTGAGGGAGGAGGGTGATGGTGTAAATTGGATACGCTTTTTGGGGTTTGGATTGAATGATATTGGCTTAATCCATTCTTCCAGGAACCATCTTGTATATAATATATATATGATGATGATGATGATGATTCTCATAAATTCTTTTTAATTAAGCTTGCTTATTCTCTAGATCCATGAAAAGGACAACAGGACCTTTCAAGTTCATATTGCTAGGGACAAAAGGGGAATGTCTGCCGGATTTTGCATAAGCCATGTCGCCTTGTTTGCGGCATCAACGTTGGCTTTAACGTCTTGAGTTTTGGCATTGCCTTTGACGAGATTCAAACCCTTTTTCAGGCTTTCCAATGTCGACCCATAGGCTTTATTGCAGGCCTGAACCATCTGGCTTCCGCCAAGAACTTGAACCTTGTCCTTTGTCATCAATTTTCATTCTCCCTTAGCGATTGCATTTTCCTATTTTATTTTTTCTTCAATGAATTTAAGGGTATTAAGATGGTCGTAGATGGGTTTTTAGATGAATTTAATGAATGGGATTTTATATTTTTCAAGGGTTGAAGGTATTTTTGAACATTCAAATTATTCATCCTCTGTTCTTGAAAAAAGTTGTGTTCGATCCATTTTTGCAAAGAAAATATTGAAATTTTGTGTTGTAGAATTTTCAAAAATTATATTTTCCTTTTTCTAGAAAATTCATTGTGGGCTCCACGTGTAATCCCACGTCATCAAATAACAGGACACGTCAGCAACTTAACTACCTCCGTGAGTGAAGGCATTCAATTGACCCAAACTTAGAAGTAGAGGGATTAAATTGATCGTTTTTTAGTAGAGGGACGAAAATAATTTTTTGTAAAAGTAGAGGGACCTCCCAGGTATTTTGACCCACGAGATAATAATTGTTAGGTCTTTTACGAGAACGTTGTTCTTATGGACGAATTAAAAGCCCAAAGTGCTTAGCCCCAATGTTATTGGGCCAAAAGGACCATATCGTAAAACCAACGGGACCCAAGTCTGCCTCCATTTTTTATAGGGTTTCTCTCTCTCCCCTCCAGGGTTTAAGCTTTTCTCATTTTTCTTTCTTTTGCGTTTCTCAGTGACAGCAAGAACTCATGGCGAAAGACCTGAGAGAAACTGAAGAAACAAACAAGTTAACCCAAGAAAACCCAGAATTTGAAGAAGAAGAAGATGATGATGATATTAAGGAAGCTTGGACCGAGGAAGAAAATGAAGATGATGATGAAAATGGCGAAGAGTTAGAGTTTCTTTGTTTGTTCTGTGACTCTAAGTATGGTTCTTCCGACGCTCTGTTTGAGCATTGTCGTTTAACCCATTACTTTGACTTCAATGGAATCAAAACAGAACTTGGATTGGATTTTTATGGTTGCTTCAAGCTCATCAATTTTGTTCGCTCTCAGGTCAGCCGAATTTTATTTCTGTATTGTTTCTTTTGATTTCTTTCATCCCATTTTGAGGCAGGAAGATGAGAGATGCAGTTAGATGTGAAGGAAAAAATGTTTTTGAATAATTAATGCTTGGTAAATTGTATTAGTATTTTTTTTATTAGAATAATTGCATTCTAATACAAGATAGTAATAAGAATTTTAAGGTATGTAGCAAAAAAAAAGTAATAAGAATTTAAGGTTAAAATGTTAGGACAAAGAAAATGTTCCATATCAGAAAATAGGAAGAATTATCCTTACTTGTATATTTAGTTTTCTTTTAGATGGTTGAATGAAAGGTCAGAAATTAGTGAAAAGGGAAGATTTTGGGATTTTTTTTTGTCTCTTTTTAAGTTTCAACTTTCAACTAATGAGAAGTCTAGCGTACCAATTTTATAGGACTTTAAGCTGACCAAATGAAGTACAGTCAAGTAAAAGAATTTGAATAGTCTTCGATAAACAAATTAGAGGGGACCCAACTTAGTGTTTTCCTGTTTTTGGAATCCAGAAAACCTTTTCTGTCTTGCAGAGGACCCCTTTTTTGCCCACTTCTTTTGAAATACTCTAAATCTCATCTTTCGTAAAGAACTTGGATGGTGGTATGCAATGAAAGGTTCAGCATGCCAAGTGCATTAATGTTTTTCTTTACATTTCTTTTGTCTTACAGGTAGCGCATAATAAATGTTGGAGTTGCGGGGTCTGCTGTCAGTCCAAGCAAGAACTACAGAGTCATTTACATCAATCTCTCAATACCAAAGATGTTAAGCTTCTTATTGATGTTGATAAATTTTTAAGTCCTTTCATGCAAGAAGATTCGCTTTTGTACAGTTTTGGTGGAGATGCAGTAGAGGGAGTAGACGAAGACGATGATATTACATCATTTGACAAAAAGGAGTTTGTGAAGGAGTTTGGTAATATTTGCATTGATGATGATGATAGTGCAAAAGAGATTGAGTTGAATGTTGAAGCCTCTACCAAAAATAGAAATAAAGCCGTTGTGACTGTTTCCGATGGTCATTTGAGCATGGTAAGTTCTTCAAAGATGGTTACAGACAATGGAATGGATAATGGAGAAAGTGTTAGGTCATGTGACAGTAATTCAAAGGGTAAGCACTCCAGAGTTTATGTTGCAGATATTGCTGAAAAGGATATCAAAAAGGTCAATGAGAGTTATTTTGAGTCGTACAGTTCATTCGGAATCCATAGAGAGATGATAAATGACAAGGTATGGAACTTAATTCTCCTATTCTGATAATAGTGCTAGAAGGTTTGACAGGCAAGTTGATACTGATATCTTATGGTTCTACAGATAAGAACAGATTCTTATAGGCAAGCTTTATTGAAAAATCCTTCTCTCCTGAATGGTGCAGTTGTGATGGATGTAGGCTGTGGGACTGGCATACTAAGGTGACACCTTTTATTCAGTTTTCTTTAAGTATTATTTGCTTTTTTTTTTATTTGTTCAAAAATTAATGTATATATGTAGTGTGGTCATGGGGCAATTCCTTTACACTTTAGATAATGATTAGAACTTAATTGTAGCCATAGATTACCATCATGGACATTTAAAGTTAAGATCAAATGTTTTTGCATTTTGAGGGTTGTGGTTCATGCATGATGGTTTAATGTATCGAATATAGAGTATTTAAGCATGATCCCCTTAGTTGGGGAGAAATAATTAGATGAACCATTAGTGCCATGTCAGCCATGATCTAACATTATGCCAAAAGGGTTATGCTACAACTATAAAACTCCATCACAATAAATTCCTAATCCTATTTCTTTTAAATATGCGGCTAAATTTGTGAGTAAATTTTTGTGGTTTTATGAGTTGGCATAATGTTAGTGGTTGGGGCCATGGCTGACGTTGTGGGAGGTGCTTCATCTGATAATCAACTCATGGGTACTATGTGTATATGGTAGTTGGTGCTGGTTTCTGCTACACTGATTTTGTGTATTCTCAACATTTATATTGCTATATTATTTTAGTTTAGCATTCAAAAATAGTATATATAACCATGTTTCCCAAGGTTTCTTCTTATCAATTTTCCCTCTTTATCAGTCTCTTTGCTGCCCAGGCGGGAGCCTCGAGGGTGATTGCCATTGAAGCTAGCAAGAAGATGGCTACAGTGGCAACTCAGGTTAAACTTTTTCGGCTTGTAGTGTTTAACTTTAACTTGTTTAGTTTTTTTGCATTTTATAATAGTTCTTTTATTCTGTCAAATGCAGATTGCAAAAGACAATGGCCTTTGGCGGAGTGAAACCGATGCTGAAAGTAATAACAGCTGCACTGGTGTAATTGAAGTGGTTCAGAGTATGGTTGAGGATCTTGATAAATGCATACAAATCCAACCTCATAGTGTTGATGTATTAGTAAGTGAATGGATGGGATACTGCCTCCTATATGAGTCCATGCTGAGCTCAGTGCTCTTTGCAAGAGATCGGTGGTTGAAACCTGGAGGTGCAATACTTCCCGATACAGCAACTATTGTAAGCCCCATGTTATATTTCACCTGCTTGTCCATATCAATTAGTAATTGTTGCTTACTGGTTTCCCTTCTTCAATTTCCATTTTAGCTTGTTGCAGGATTTGGTAAGGGTGGTACCAGTCTACCATTCTGGGAAAATGTATATGGCTTCAATATGTCTTCAATAGGGAAGGAAGTTGTTGAACATGCTTCTAAATTTCCTGTTGTTGACATTGTTAGTCATCATGATCTAGTAACGAACGCTGCAGTACTCCAGGTTAGCAGCTTAATTTTCTTATGATTTTGCCTCTGACAATTCATTTGAAGAAAGATAATGGGGTCAATCTAGTTTATATCAGATGCATAATAACCCCTACGTTAGCTTGGTTGGTATTTTCATCTTTTGGTTTCATGATGTGAAATATAATTGACTGCTCAGCTGGTGGATGTTTGTCCACACAACCTACAGGCAGATGTTTGTCCAGTTGTGCTCAGCTGCCTGTGGGTTGTGGTTCTAACTTAATTTCTATGGACAATATATCTATAGGTACCAAAAACAAAAGCAGGAGCCGTAGGCTCATGCCAATATAGTAACCTTTGGTGTGTGTTTGGGGGTGGGATGGGACGATGGTTTGTACATAAATTATTGTACGATGCGATACTTCTATCCACAAACTATCATCCAATCCCATCCTGCCCCAAGACATACCATTTATGCATCAGCCTAGAGTTCAGAGTATATTTGTTCATTGTGTTCTGAACTGACTGTGTTTTACTTCAGAGGTTTGACCTTGCAACTATGAAACCTGATGAAGTCGATTTCACTGCAAGTGCTGAGTTGGAACCAAAGTCGGATAGTCTGGCAAGTAACCCCAATAATGCAACCTCTTGTTATGGAATCGTCTTATGGTTTGACACTGGATTCAGCAGCAGATTCTGCAAAGAAACGCCAACCAATCTATCTACATCGCCATATACTCCTAAAACCCACTGGTCGCAGACAATCCTCACTTTTCAAGAACCTATAGCGGTGGCATCAAGCAAATTCACTGGCGAGGGATCTGCTCCTATTGGAACGGATGCCTGTCCAGCTTTGAAACTTCTTTTGCGTATCAGCATTGCCCGTGGAACTGAGCATCGCTGCATTGACATATCCCTAGAAACTGCTGGAATTGGACCCAATGGTCAAAAACGAAGTTGGCCGGTGCAAATGTTTAACTTATCATGAGGATCCATTATTACTGAAAAAGGAAAGGGGTGATATTATCCTATACTAGATGGTATTTTCTATCCTTAGCAAACATGGCTAAGTTTTGGGTTGTCTTTTTACTTTATGCGTGTGTATGTATGTTTAAAATCTATTTTGTTCTTCTAATTAACGTTCCAATATTCATCAGTGTCTTTTCAGTTAATGTTTTTCTGTATAAGAGTGTATAAGAGTATTAAGTAACTCCTTACCCTTGTACAAGTTCAAGCTAATGCTAGTAATTTTTACTTTAGTCCATCTGTTTCCGATTCTCACTTGGGGTTTTTTTTTTTGAAATATATATATATATATATATTATATATACACTAGTTATTTTGCCACGTGTTACATAAGTGGGTTTGAAAATTTTGTTCAAATTAATTCTAAGTTACATTTACATAGTTGTTATTCTTTAAAAGATTATTACATAATACACTATCAGTATAAATTTTGAACTTCACAAGTGGGTTAAGAGTTGACACACACTCATTTTTCTTAATTAATTTTTTAAAATTAAAAACTATTCCCTAAAGGACACATGTCAACCCAAACCCCGCATGTGTTATCTGCTAAACTTCACTGACAATGTATTGTATAATTTTCCTTCTTTAAATGGCTAAATTTGTATAAATTTTCAAAATTTAGTGTAAATAAATATTACATTATTAAAATAAATCAATCTATAATTAAGTGAGAAATTTAGTAAAACATTACTATAACATGTTGACTTAATAATTAGTTTACTTCTCGACACCATCAATTTGTTAATATTATTAAACAATCTAAAAAGCTTGAAAAATGCTAGAAGTTTATAATGTTTAAAAAACAAATTGTTAAGATTACTACAAAAGTTTATGAAGTTAGTAAACTTATAAGTGTTTTTTTGACCATCTATTAGACTTATAAGGTTACTAAATAAGTTTATAAGATTGATGCTAAAAAACAAAGTTTTAAAAAATACTAATAAATCTACTGAACTATTGAAACGCTAGTAAGAGTATTAAAAAAGTTTTTAAGATTGTTAAGAAACCTTATAACGTTACTAAAAAAAATCTTATATGGTTTCTAAAACCTTATAAAATTAATAAAAAATGCTTTTAAGATTACTAAAAGAGTTACTATTAAGTAGTAATTAAAAAACATATAACGTTAGCAAGAAGGCTATAAAAAATTTTAAAATATTATTAAAATAAATTATAAAGCTTGTAAAACATCTTCAAAGGTTATTATATAAAAGCTTATTAGGTTACTATACATAAAAAAATTCTTATAAAATTAAAAAAAAGCTATACTAAAACTTTAAAAGATTTTTTTTTATAAAAGTTACTAAATAAATCGTATAAGTTAACTAAAATGTATACTAAGGTTAATTATAAAAGAATCTTATATAAAGTAATTAATTAAAAAGCTTTTACGAAGTTAAAAAAATTCTACTTCAAAAAAACTTATAAAGTTACTAAAAAATCTACTAAGCTTATTGAAAAATCTACTAAGCTTATTGAAAGATCTTATCAAATTATTTTTAAAAAGATATAAAAGAAGTGTTAAAAATTTTATAAGATTATGAAAACAGAACTTATAAAATTACTAAAAATGGTTAAAAACTTCCTAAAAGAAGGTTTTACTTAAAATCTTAAATGTTTACCAACAAATGTAATAACCTTTCATTCAGTAATTTGGTAACAACTTTATCAAATTTACAATACTTGATTAACTAAAAATATTGAAGGATATAAGAATAACTATACATTTACCAATAAATTTGGTAACAATGCTTTTTTTTTTTGCCGCAATTCGATAACAATGCTTTGTAAAAGTTTTTACAACCACTTCTTCACTAATGGGGGTTAAAATACCCAATTTCTAGAAAAGTTTTGTAGGTGGTAAAACGTGTACTAAAAAATCCGTTAACCTTTAATTGGAAGTATTTTTAAATTTTTTTCATTAATATGAAGATTATCAAGTTTACCATACTTTGTACTAAAAATACTTTTATAGTTTATAAAAAAAAACTATATATTTACAGACAAATTCAATAACCTACAAATTTCACTTTGATTTTTATTTATCAACCTATTTTTAATTTTATATTTTTATTTTTATCATTTATTCCATTTATGGCAAAATTGGACAACCAAATCACCATCATCAGTCTAAAGTGAAATTGCGTCACAAGCTTTTTTGTTTTTTCTCAACAATAACCAATGACACAAAACATATAATATTTCGTGTTCCACACGTCGATTTGAGAATGTGGTTAAAACTAATTTTAAGGTACATACCATGTATTTTATATTTGTATTTGTTCTTACGAAAGGCTAAATTTATTTAAATTTTTAAATATTATTATTATATATTAAAATAAGTCAATATAAGGAATGACTAACTGTTTTGTTTGTTTGTTGTAGTGCAAGGTATAGACTTGCATTCAAATTTGACATAGGATGCTTGAATGCTCTATAGATTTTAATAAAATTTTGATTTTCTATGACATAGTAAAAAAGAAAAGTAAAGTTCTAAACATTCATTGGTAGAACGTTTAATAAATGGGAAATGAAAATAAAATTAATAAGGGTAAATTACATTTATATATATACCATGTAGTTTTGAGTGAAACAAATATGACCCTTGAGATTTAAATTTTGACACTTAACTACCTTTTGCTTATTTTCTATTACCAAATCCTTGACAATGTTAATTACAAAAATAATCTTTTTATCATTTTAGAATTACTAAAATTATTTTATGTTATATTATAAATGCTCTTGATAATTTTTAGCAACAAATAGTTTACAAATTAATCTAATAATTAGTTGCTTATGTTGGTTTTGAACTTACAAAAACAAACGACCGAAATTATAAATATAGATGCTAATATATATTGTGACTTGGCTAAAAAATACATGAAGAGTTGGATAAAATAGAAACATGTTTGTTAGGCTAAAAAGAATAAAAGAAAAGAAAAGAAAAGAAAGAAATTAATGGTATTAAGGAATTTGGTAACAAAAATAAACACAAAGTAGTTAAGTGTCAAAATTTAAACTGTGGAAATGCCACATCAGCCGCATGATGGTGCTGTCAAGCCAACCGTTTGAGAATGACTAAATTGGGTTCAAATTGCGAGTTCAGAGGGCAAACGTCCAAAATTAAACTTTAGGGGACAAAACGTCAAAATCGTAGAAGTTCAGTGGGCAAAAAGGGCATTAAGTCTATAATATTTATAGTTAGGTTTTATGGGCTTTAATCACATATAAACCACTCACATAATTACCTAATAATAAACTAATAAAATTATGACACTTGAACAATTCTATATATTAATACTTGGTTTAATAAACAGTGTATTGTATAATAATTCTAACTTTATATAATGATATCATAAATAATGAAGAAGTTTATTAAATTTACAATACATAATCACAGAAAAGCTATACAACTATGAATTTATAAGAAATACATAAATTATAAGTTTTAATGGAGTATCAAAGAAACTATACGTGTTCTTGGTATGGGTTTAACATGGCGCTTGGTAGCACCATGAGCAGTATCTTGTTAGTATTTGAATAAACTTTTGAGAAACTGGTTGGATAATATTTTTTTTTCCTTTTTTCTTCAAAACAAAGCTTAGTTCCAAGAAAGAAAGATGTCATAGGTCTTGTATCCTTGATCACCCCAATGTTTTGGCAATGTTTTACTCATCGTAGGAGATAATTTTATAACTCTCACCGTTTCATTCACATCGTGACTTTTTTTCTAACTTTTGTTAACTAAGCTTGTATTATTTGTCTTTTGATTTGTTGTTTTATTATTTAAAAATTATAATTGATTTTAATATTGATTTATGAAAATATATAATAAATTGATTTTAATATTTTGATTATAGTATTTATTTATTTCATCAGTTTTGGCATTTCATAGCATTTATTTATTTAATTTAATTAAAAATGAAATATATATAATTTAATTTCCTATAAAGCTTAGCATAGATATTTGAATAAGAACAAAAAAAAAATCGATAGCAATAATTAGTTAGTTATATCACCTATGATGAACCAAAGACTTGATTTTTGAATCAGGTTGATAACACTAATGTATTTAAATTAAGAGTGAACCAAATTGACGAATATTTTCGGATTAAGAGTTGTAGAGATGCTATGGATGGTTTGTTAGATTAAATACTTAAGAGAACATTAAAAAGAACAGAAATGATAAATGTAAGGAAGAGAAACCTAATGTGTTATCTAAAAAAAAAGAGAAACCTAATTTGTACTAATTTTCAATATATTTCTATGTCATTGTGGTAGTTATTTTTATGCTACAAAAAAATTTGTAGTGTGGATTCAAACTGATACTATGTTATGCCAATTGGGTCATTACATCTTTATTATTGTTGATTGAGGAAAAGATATGCATTAGAATATCTGACGAACTTTCCTACTTTGTTTCTTGCTACTTTATACATTCCTATTAACGACTTCACCTTTGATCATCTTCAAAGTTTTGATAAAAATTCTATCTTTGATGTGCTTTTATGCCAAAGAAATTCAACCCATCCGAACTTGCAGCCTTGCAAAGTTGGCCCTAATATTTTGATTGTATTGTTCAATTTATTTATTTATTTATTTTGTCGGTTAGCAAGAAATTTCCTTGAATTTCAAACAATGAATTTATGAAGGTTGGCTTCACATAAATTGAGATATTAGAAATATTAAATTGTTTAAATCTAACATAAATTAGAGGTTTATATTTGATACATTGTATAACATCTATACACCATTAGGCCACCAAAATTTGACACCTTATTAAGCAATTTGAAAATTTGATGGACCCTTTCAAACAAATAATAATAACTTTTAATTAGAAAAATTATAAGAAGTAAAATAACAATAAATTTATAATTAACTATATGAAGTAAAGCATGTAATATGTATCTCTCCCAAATCCTCTCCCACAACTATCTCTTAACGTTCCTATCTTTCAATCTTTTTTTTTTTTTTTTTTGCTTTTCTTTTCTTTTAAGTTCTATAATACTTCTTTACATCTTAATTCATTATTATTGAATTCGTTTTGGGTCTTTTTGTGAGGGAATGATTCTCCTCATCTCCATCTTATATTTCTTCCTTACTACATAATAAACTGAGATTTTGGTGTTTAGCAATGGTAGAAAACCTAAACAATGGATTTTAGTTGATGATTTAAAGCTAAAATAGGATTTATTAGACAATTGAGAAAAGCAGATAAAAAAGAAACTGATATTTTCACATTGTTAAATTAAATCATCACACGTGATCAAGTTTTAATAAATTGGGATTTTCTTCAACTTTTGTTTTAATTGAAATTGGGAAAAGCCAAATAGGATATAGCCGATTTAAATATTTTTCCTGTATAGTAGTATATCAAGGAAATCTACAATAAGATCAATGTTTTTTAGTTAATTGTGTGACAACCCCGCTTTCAATTTTTTTTTGATGATTTTCTATAAGTTTTTTACAAGTTTTTTTGGATGCAGATTTAAAAGGAGATCCTGATGAACGTAGAGAAAATTAAACTTTAAACCCATAAATTAGAATAATTCCTTTTGCCCCGCGTCTTACTGCTCCCGCCTTCTTTTTTTTCCTATTTCCTATTTTCATTCTTTTTATTAAGTTTAGCCTAATTTCACTAAGTTTAGCCCCAAATTAAAATTTTATTGTTATTTTAAGGGTAAATTCCATAATTAATAACTTATTGTTATAAGGTTCTAGAAATAAAATATATAACTAATTCACTAAGTTTAACCCAAATTAAAATTAAAATTTTATTTTAAGGGTTAAAAAATTAAAATTTGTAAAGAATGTGTTGAGACCAGTAAAATGATAACAATGTGACATGACGTGTGATGGACATGTAAAAAGGGAGCATTGTGTGGAACAAAGGGGTGGGGCGGGGCGTGTGGCAAAGTTCCATGCTTTAAAGTCAAACCACGTATTTGGAAAAAGAAAGAGTCAAACCACATAAATGAAGTTTGGAATTACACCAACCTTGAATACGTTAATTTTATTAGTTTTATTACACCAAACTCTATTCAAATTCTGGAGTAAAAAATTTGATTATAACTTAGTGTCATGAAATGAAAAAAAAAAGTGGTTTTTAGAATTTAGAAAGCCTCTGGCCAGAAAAAAAATTAGAAAGCCACGTTGGAAGAAAAGTGGGTCATGGGGCTGGGTCTGTTGGGATATGAAAATTTGCTATTTTACTTTAGTTCTATTACACGGTACCGTCTCCTTCCTCTTACGACGGGAAACCCAAACTTCCAACCTCTTCATAACAATGGATTTTGACCTTTGTATAAATATCATGAATACCTTAATTTTATTAGTTTTATTACACCAAACTCTATTCAAATTTTGGAGTAAAAAATTTGATTAAGGAGGTATTTTTTTTTATCGTCGAGTGCATTGTTGCTAATTAATGTGTGGAACATTATAAATGTATGGAAAATTGATTTGAAGTTATATGCAAAATAATTAATGAAGAAAGATGTAATTTTAGTACTGATAGGGGAGGGGTAATTTAGGTAAGTAATTTAAAATAGTTATTAAATTTATAAATCTAACTAACTCCAACTTATTTCCTTGGTATGTTGAAGGGTGACAAATATATGGGGACAAAGAGTATAAACTAAAAATAATTATGAAAAGTAAATTATTAATTACAATTATAATTGATTATTAATATCTTTCCATAATTTCAAAAAATTAAATGTTAGATTTACATAATCTTTTCCATAATTGATAAAAAAGTTCAATTACCAAAAAGAATACTCATTAAAAAATTATTATATTATAATACTAAGGGTATTTTAGAAATTTCCCAATTAAGATTTTTAAGTTAGTGATTTTATATAGTAGTAAGATATATATATTTATATATATGAGGGATAAAAGCAAGACAATTACAAATAAAAACTAGTGAATGGCTCTAGGCCAAGCTACTTCCATGGCATCCGCTGTAAGAAGTGGAGAGAGTTCTTGAGGTGGAGTGTCAAAAATGTGTAATCCCAAGTCTAGGTTTATGCTGGATAGAACATCGCCAAGGTCTTTCAAGCAAATCCTTGATTGCTGCAAGTAAGTTATTGTGCGGAGCAGTTGCATCAAATTTTTTTATCAATTGAAGAGCAGAAAGTGAGTCTGTCTCCAATATCACATCCTTAGAACCCTTGTTCCAGCATAGCAGCAGTCCATGATAGATTCCCCACAATTCTGCTGTCAACACTAAAGAGAAACCCACCCGATAGACAAAACCACTGAGCCAGCACCCATTGTCGTTTCGAATCACTCCCCCTGCTGCTGAATCACCAGGATTTCCATGTGCACTACCATCCACATTAACTTTGACAAAAGGAGCTTTCTTTGAAATCCAACCAACCAGAACTTGATGCTTATGTCGATAATTGGAGATGGAAATTACATCTAAAGCTTCCTTGGCGCGAGTGAAGATTAGTTGACTGCTATTAGAAGGCCAAACAAAGTTAGATTCAAATAATAAGCAGTTCTGCTAGTACCATATAAACCATAAAGCAAACATGAAAATAAAATTTCATGGTATCCCAACAATAAGATCCTGGCAGCAACAATTTTGTAGTTACCAAGAGTGTAGATCCAAGGTGAAGAAATCTCCCTGGTGTAAATTTGGTTTCAATAAAAGCCAAATTGAACGAGCCCGAGAGCAATCCCTGAGTGCATGAAGTGAAGTTTCCAAAGCAACTGTACATATAAAACAACTGGAATGTTGAGTTATATGACGGTAGTGAAGGAAAGAAGTTGTCACGCCCCGACCCGGATGTCGAGCATGAACAACCGCCGCGTCTCCTTGAACTACGTGCCGCGCGTCACACGTATCCAAGGTATCGCGAAGCGTCGATACCAGATAAAAAAAACAATAAAACGAGAATACAGTATAAATTTTAGATACGACAGTTTACAAATCAGAGTAAAAGCGGAATCATCAAAAACCGAAGTCGTAAAAGTATTCTAATAAATCAAAAACCAAGTCAAATCCAAGTAGTGAGTTAGTAAACAAGAAACAAAGCACGAGGAATAAAAATAAATAGAGTCAATGCTAGTGGGACCCATCACGTAGTGAGAAATACCTCTAAGAGCAGTGATAACAGCCTAAGCCACCGACTTGACCGTCCAAGAATGCGACTACCCTGAAACACAACAAGAATTTGAGGGGATGAGTACACGAGTGTACCCAGTGAGTGAGCCACCCTCAAAAGAGAACCGGAAGAGGGTGGGGTGCACTCACAACCAAAACAGGTAAGAATACCAAGTTATAAAATCATGGTTAACAATAAAACAGGTATAAGAAAATTATTTATCATTTTCATAAACAAATGGGCTGCCAACAAAAACCTATCCGGAGTGACCTTGGCCCGAGTCAACCTCCGGAACCGTCAGGGGCATTTTCGTCATCATCAAATAATTAGTAAAAACATCATTTTTTTTCTATTTTTCCAAACAAGCCCGTTCCCCTGACGTTAGCTTGGGTCCGGTACTGCGTGGTGGTCGCAGCACACCCAATTTAGCTCTCCCATGCACACGCCGAACCGGTAAATAAATAAATATATGGCGTGTCGGGCCTGGAGCTACGAACCATGTGGATCCCAAAACGAAAGTCATGGTCCGTTAAAATAAATACACCAGCGTTGGGTCGCGTCCGAGACGCTCCACCAACAAGTCATACGTACTCCTGGAGCTACGTCCATAAGTTTATCGTATGCTTGAACAAGTTCTTTAAAACAAACTCAGTTATTCATGCACCCAAAACATTTTATTAAAACCATTTATAAAACATATTAATAAAACAGTAATAAAACAGTTCCTCAACGGGTTCTCCGTTGAGGACAGCCCACTCACAGTTCAGGGGACTCGTACACCCCCAAAGTCAATCCACGGTGAGCCTAACTGGTGTCTCGATCAGCGCATCGGCCGTCTAATTGAGAAGTGCACCAAACACAAGAAAATCATTAAAATCAAAATCATAAATCAAAGCCATAAACCAGAGTAAAAACCAACATAATCAATCCAAACTAGGATAATAAACCAAATCAATCAAATAAAATGGAATAAAATCAGAATAAACACATAACCCAGACCCCATGATTTCACTTAAACGATCTTAGCATAACTACAGAACTCTTTCAGGGTTGTAGGACGAGTTTCGGGTTAAAAATATGCTTTCTAGAATTTATTTAATCATTTCTAGCCTTTAGGGGCAAAACTGTAATTTTAGCTGATAGGGGCAAATACGTAATTTTAACATCTTAAGGCTGGTACGATAATCCTTTAATCTTACATGTTCAATTATCAAGTTCAGATAAGCCAAATCCTTTTCTAAGGGCAAAGTCGTAATTTTACTCATTCGAGGGTAAAATGGTCATTTCATTAATCGAGGTTAACATGGTAATTTTACCCAAAAAGGATCACTACGGTAGCTTTCCAATTTCCGAAAGTGTAGATATTGAAAGCTAATTACTGTATCACCCT
>AWUE01017355.1:0-14930 GCA_001974825.2 Corchorus olitorius
ATATCAACAACAACTTCTATACAATTAAAGCAACTTAATAACCAAAACTAAGGATTTGAATCTCACCAATAACTTGATTGTTCTTCCAACTAATAGCTCTTCCTTTCAAGCTTCAAAACCCATAGATTTCATCAATCTCTTAACTTCAAGGTATAAAACGGTTTAGGGAAGTGAGAGGATTAATGTTATATCAGTGCATGTAAGATTGCTTTAAACTTGTGGAGAGGTTTTGAAGGGAGGGAAAGATTCGGCTAGAGAGAGAAAAATGGAAAGCAAAATTTGAGTATTGGATTAGAAGGTGAGAACCGGCCAAAAAGAGAAAAAAATTTGGCCATTTAATACTTTAGGAGCAAAATGACATGTTTGCCCCCATAGAGCCCATATCCTCTCACTTGAATCCTTTAATTTATCATTCTAATCAATTTAGTCCTCCAATCAATTTTATTACACCAAATAATTCTTAATAATATTTATCTATAATTTTTTTTCTAATTAAATTTCGATATTACAGAAGTTGTTGGGATAGAATTATGTAGTACTCGCCAGAGGAAAACTTTAATTTTATTCGGCCCAGGAAGAGACCACACCTTATTTCAAGGTACTCCTGCAGTAGCAAAACCGATAACATGAATATTGTAAGCAGACTTTGTTGTAAAGATGCCATCCCCTTCCAACTTCCATAGCCAAGAATCCTCTTCTTGGTCTTCCGTGTTAATCCAAGTAGAAGCAATTTTTGATACAACTTGCATTGGAAGAATTTCTTGGAGATCCATGTAGTTCCAAGATACATATTCATCACAATAATCTGCCACACTCGATTCTGCCTCAAAATAAGAAATGGGTCGCAAAGCATGACTAAGAAGAGGGCATTCAGACATCCAATCATCCACCCAAAAACGAGTTGATTTACCATTGCTGATCTTAACTCCCAACCCTAAACATAGAACTTCTCGTCCTTGTAGAATACTACGCCATGTATAAGAGGCAGTAGATTTACTCGGAACAGACAGAAAATCGTGTTGCTTTAAATATTTCTGCCGCAATATATCCACCCGAAGAGCATATTTGTTAAACAAAATGTGCCAACCCAATTTGGCAAGCAAGGCAAGATTTGTCTTTCGCACATCTCAAATATTGAGACCCCCTTGTTCTTTGGGGAGACAAACCTTTTCCCAAGGAACACCATGAAGTTTTCTATTACCAGCATCATTGCCCCAGAGAAATTGTCTCATTATCTTCTCAAGATTTTTGACAACATGAGTGGGCAGGTAAGTTGTTTGCATGAGATATGAGGGTGAAGCACTAAGAATAGATTGGATAAGAACCACCCTACCAGCCATAGATAGTTGTTTATAGCCATGCTTGAGCCTTGCTAATGATATCCCCATAAGTCTGTTGAGTTACTCTGCCATGAATCATTAGAGCCCCAAGATACTTACCAAAATCATCTGTCAAAGTAATGCCATAATGTTGACTTAAAGCCTGAGTAGTAGGATGATCAATATTAGAAGAAACTAACAGTTTTGACTTGGCCAGACTTATCTTTTCACCCGAAGCTGTGCAAAAAGTATTAAGAACACCCATCATAACATCAAGTTGAGTAGTGGAGGCTTCTCCAAATAAAACAAGATCATCCGCAAAACATACATGAGAAATGAATGGACCATTTTGTGTGAAGCATAAGGGTTTCCATCGATGTTGACGAACTTCCTCATCAATCATATGACCCAATTTCTCCAAACACAAAATGAAAAGGTAAGGTGAAAGAGGGTCTCCTTGACGAATGCCTCGTGAGGGTGAAAAGAAAGGTAGATGCTCACCATTCCAGATTAGTGAAAAAGTATTCGTGGTAACAATGTTCATAATGAGCTGAATCCAAGATGGAGGGAGATTAATTTCCTCCAAAACATGTTGCAAAAATTTCCAACTAATCCGATCATATGCCTGTTCTAGATCTACCTTGATGGCAAGTGTTCCATTCTTCCTCTTCATTGTACGCATAGTATGTAAAGCTTCTTGGATAACAATGATATTATCTGTTGTGTGGCGACCCGGAACAAAACTGGATTGTGTTTTATTCACCAATTTTGGTGGAAAAGGTCGGAGTCTATCAACAAAGTAGCTTGGTGATGATCTTCAAGGAAACTGTACACAAGCTAATGGGCCTAAATTGCGAGATTTTCTCCGGGCCTTGAACTTTAGGAATTAAAACAACAAGAGTACGGTTGAGAATAGGATCAACCATGCCATTCCGGAGAGCAGAAATAATCTTACTATCTTACTACTATATAAAATCACGAACTCAAAAATTCTAATTGGGAAATTTCATAAATACCCTTAGTATTATAATATAATAATTTTTTAATTAATATTCTTTTTAGTCATTTAACTTTTTTATTAATTATGAAAAGATATTATAAATCTAATATTTAACTTTTTATTAAATTATGGAAAATATCAATAATCCACTATAATTATAATTAATATAACATATTTAATAACATATTTAATTATTTTTAGAATATAACATATTTAATTTAATTTAGATTTACATCAATTTAACCACGTCTACTATATGTTTTATTATTGCTATTTGTCTTTTTTTTTTAACGGCTGTGGGAGCCTTTTTGTGGGAATGTGAGAAAGGGACTGGTTTGGCTCACTTTGGGCTCAAGCCTAGCCCAAATCTCCCCAGAAGAGGAGCTGGGTTTGCGCAAGATGAGGCCCAAGACGCTGAGGCCCAAATAATCAATGACGCGGCAGGAAAATCGGGGAAACTCAGCCTTTGTGGGATTGAGCAATTGACGCAGCAGGAAATGGGCAAAACTCAGTTTTAAAGTTGCAGAAACTGAGGAGGATATGAAAAAAGATGAACAAAGTAGCAGAAAACCCAGATTTCTTTGAAATGGAATAAATCAAGCTCTTTATTGATTTTAGAACATATGAGAAACAAATTGGAAGAGGGATTTGGGGGAAAATGAGGAAGAATACATCAAGAGCAATGGAATCAAAACACAAGCCATTGTCAGTAGAGGAAAACACTAATTTGGAGAAGAGGGTTCTTGCTTGTTGCTGGAAATCCTTGGAGGATTATTGAAAATATCATTGTGAGGTGATTCTTGAGAATATAGCCAAGAAGTAAATGGCTGGAAGTTTTGTAGCACAAATTCTCTTTTTCTCTTAGTGCTTCCCCCTCTTAGAGTTTTTGCTATTTTCGACGGTGGTGAGCTCCTTTTATAGTGTGTCTCTTGCCCGGTCGGAAGTTTTGTCCGGCCACCCTAGACGGTTCTTGCTTTTCATTGATTCAGTGAATAGCCTCTGGGTTCAAGACAAGGAATCTTCCGTTTTGAGGAAGAGAACAATGGACATCTTCTTGCGTTGAAATCGGCACCACATTTGACCGAGCTCCCGTTGCCATCGCCGGTTTGCTTTTTACAGCAAACTAGCTGTCTCCTCTCAAAGTCAAAACAGCTTGGCTTTTGATTCCACCCTCTGCAACCCGTTGATTTCCCCTTTGGTGTTAAGGAACAACTTCCAAGCATAGGTTCCCACTCCAAAGAAATTAATCAAGGGAGATTCTTTCTCCTTTTGCCATCCATTCCACTCCCCCCAATTTGTTTTCCCGCCTGTGGGCTTGGACCACAGTTAGTGCCTGCAAAAAGGATTAGTTAGTGATAATCCTTTGCTAGAAATAGGTAAAAATGGAGAAGTTTGAGTTAATTAGGGTTCTTCCCTTAGATGCTTCCCTCTGCAGGAAAGTCTGACATGGTGCAGCAGGGTATAGGGCTGTGTGCCCTTTGTCTTCACGTGCTTGGCTTGGTGGTGAAGTGGCAAGGCCTCCAACGTTTTGGGCCTTCTTGGGCTTGAGTGAAGAGCTTTAAAAGTAACAAGGCCCATTGTAGTGCACATGGCTTGGGCTTTGTCACATATATATATATATATATATATATATATAATATAGGAATTTGGTGGCAAGGCTCATGTTTATATATTATGAGCCTTTGCCCCAAAGATAAATGCCTTAATAGCAAGGCCCATGTATATTATGAGCCTTTGCCATAAGGAAAAATGCCTCTGTGTTATATATGTGTTTGAGGACTTTGTAATAGAATTGCCCCTGTGTTATATATGTGTTTGAGGACTTTGATATAGATGCCTCTGTGTTATATATGTGTTTGAGGACTTTTGGAATAGAAATGCCCCCGTGTTATATATGTGTTTGGGGACTTTGAATTAATAGAATTGCCCCTGTGTTATATATGTGTTTGGGGACTTGATATAGATGCCTCTGTGTTATATATGTGTTTGAGGACTTTGTAATAAAGGTGCCCCTGTGTTATATATGTGTTTGGGGACTTTTTGGTTATTGGGTGAAAGAGAAGTGGGCTTTTGTGAGATATTTGTGGCCCATTTACCCAATATTTGTGTATGTGTTTAGTTGGGCCAAAATAAAAATAGGAATGGATAAGAGATAGATTGGCCCAACCTTGGAGGGTGTTTGGAGAGAATTCGGTGGACTTTAGCCTTCCCGGTTTTGCCCCCTAACATTTAACCCCCTTTAAGTGAGAGTTCCTTGTTGCAGCAGGAACTTGAATCTCAAATCCTCCATGGGCCAAAAATTGACCCGAACCGCCATGCCCTTCTGGTGGGGACACAATTTTGAATTAGGCGGGCATCTTCAGCACGTGATAGGCTGTATTGCACCCATTTGTTGTAGACTTCTCTTTTTCAAAGGCCTATCGGCAGAGAGGTCTTTTCGATTCTGCACTTGGAGCTCCGCAACTTCCATTTGCAATGATTTCCGGAAAGGTGCTTTCTTCATGGGTGTTTCGTAATATGCGAAGAGACCCTTTTTGGGAAAGACTTTGTTTTGGGATAAACTGTTGGGCAGACACCTCTTTTTTCTCTTTATTGGTGCCTTTCCATTATCCTCTTAGTCTTGATCAGCGGGCCTCCCCTCTATTTATTGTTCTTTTTCACCATTGGATGGTCTTCATTTTCTGGTTTTGAACTTTGGAGAAGCAAAAGGCTTTGGTTTTCTTCTGCGCCTTTTTCCCTTCTTCCTTTTCACCGTACTTCATCTTTTTCGTTGGAGGTTTGCCGTGGCCCTTGGCTCCGATCGACCTTACTCCCTTCTTGAAAGGTTTGGGTTCCTTCCATTTCTTGTGATTTTGCCTTTTCTGAGAGTGGTGTTGTCGTTTTGCTTATCCCATCGTGTGTTTGCAGTTGTTGTATTTGTCCTGCAACTTTCCTGCCGGCGGCAGACAATGGGTACGATCTCTCTCTCTCTTCTTTGGCCTTGATTTCTTTGGTTGTTTGGTATGTCCCATTGATGTCGGGATCATAATCTTCTTTGGGTTTCCTCTTCCCTTTCTCCTTTTAGCCACTCCCGCTCATCGAGAGAGGAAGAAACAGAAGGCAGGAGAAATTCCAGCACTTTTATACGATGCTTGGATCGAGGTTAATGATGATCTGCTGCATTTTGCGAAAACTGATGCGCTTGGGTCCGTCGGGGCTAGATGTGGTAACTACCACTTGCTCGAGGAATACACCGCGGGAACAGACGATCCCCCAATCCTGCTGAATGCTGACTCAGTATCTTGGTCTCATATCCGCAGGGGGGATTTCACCGCTGCTCCCTTAATCACATCATTTTCCTGCGGCACTCTTAAAGATAATAATGCTTGGATTGAGTGGGTTACCCGAGAGCTTTCAGATCCGAACTTCCGAGCCTTGATGAAGAAAGCTCGTGTCTTTGATGCCCTCTCCCTCTCGTGGCGCCAATCCTTCTTTGCCGATCCCGAGCTTATTGGCTTCCTCGCCCGTAGGTGGCATGTGGGGCACCATACTTTTCTCACTGCTTTTGGCGAGATCACTGTGACACTTGAGGATGTGGTCGCCATCACTTTGCTTCCTATCGTTGGTGACATTGACCCTCGTCTCATCAGTCCAACTCCGTAGGAGGTTAAGATCTTGACTGGTTTGCTTGACAATCTTTCTATCACCAAACGATATCCGAAAAAGAAGTGGCGTGGTGAGCATTTCATTTTGCACTCCACTTGGATAGATCATGTCACTTGTGCTAGTGGTGAATGGGATGTTGGCGTGAGGAGGGCTGCCTTCATCTTGGTGTGGCTGAGCAGGTTCGTTTTTGGAGGCTATCCTTACAACAGAGTTATGGCTGAGCTTGCCCCTCTTGCTGTGAAGATTTCCTGCGGCCATTCTGCACCTTTGGCTCCCTTGGTTTTGGGGACACTTTATCACCACTTGGACACGTTTCATGAGGATGAACTTCGAGGTGGTGGCCGCTACACAATCGAGACCTTTGTGAGTATCCCTCTGTTGCAGGTCTTTGTCTGGGAGCATTATCCCAAATTGGCCCTAGAGTTTGTAGATAAAAAGACCATGAGTGACAACTACAGCTCCGATTGGGAATTTGATGGTTCTCTTTGAGGCAAGTTTCCCAGAATCTGTGGCTGGGTAAATAAGAAACCTCGCCTTGAGTCGAGAATCCATTCACTGTTTGACACTCATGCTGCTTTCCTCTTTAGGCCGTATACTCGATTTGCGGCTTCTCCTTCTGTTCCATCGCATATCTTGGTTCCTCCTGTGAGTGAACGGCTTGCTGCTGCTTCTGATTCAAGCTTTTGCGAAATGAATGTTACAGCATCTGACACGCTGCGAGTTGAGGCTGTTATTAGCTTTACTCCTTCTACGATCCCATACTTATCTCTGAATGGCGTATGGGGTGTTTTGAATTACAGCCCCCAGTTTGCTTTGAGACAGTTTGGCTTTGATCAAGGGGTTGCCATTGCTGCATTTCCTGCTGACCCTTGGGAGGTGGCCATTAGGAGGTTCCTTACTGCTTTTCAAGTTGACCGATTTCAGGATGGCAGGATTTTCAAGTTCATGGGTCCTGCGGCCAGGCCCATCATGGTTCCTGCCATGATTGAACACTGGGAAAACTGTTGTGTCGCCTTGCGGTTCTTTATTGAGCTGGACCCTCAACCCGTTACGCCTTTGCCTCCAAATCGGGTTGGGAATCCCTGATTTGTCAACCATTCTACACTCTAGACATATATGACTCAGCACCCAACTACTGGCGTCTTTAAGAGAAAGGATTCTCGTTGGCTTGCTTACGGGAATTTACCCTATCCTCCTCCAACATGCATCTTGGCACATGGGGGCATCGGGAAATTTGTCGATCGAGACGCTAAGAGGTGGAGAATGGCACATCTAGGGAATAAGACGTCCCTTGGAACTGCTGATGATGACGCTCATCTTGTGGCGATCTTGCTATCTTTAAACAAGGCTGTGTCGAGGAAGCCCATTCCCCCAACAGGGGCTGTGGGAACAAAGAGGAAGGGAGCTGCAGATTCCGGCTCTCCTAAAAAGAAGTACAAGAAGCTGGCCAGCCTTACTGAAGAAGCTTCGACTGCTGCAGCAGTTCTTGCCGAAGCCCTATCTGCTAAGCCCCCTGCCGCTCCCTCTAAGCCCGTTGTAACCAAGTTTTATGACACCCGGTCTAAGATCAAGAAGGCTCAGGAATCATCAGCAGTTGTAATTAAGGTACTCCTCTAACCATAGCTCCAGTTGTTGTTGCCCCCCCTTTTTTTTGCTGGGACTTACTTCTGAAGCTCTTTTGTATCTCCGCAGGAAAATGTGCCTGCCAGAAGTGCTGGTTTGGTCGGGGCAGGTTTGTCTTCCTTTCTTTTCTCTCTCTTTTATATTATTCGAGTAGAAAAGGAAATACCTATTTTCCCCTTGTTTATCTGTCTTTAGACATTGACTTGAACCAAGCTGCTAGCGAGGCTGATAAAAGCATGGATGATCCTTCTTTGAAAGGCCCAGGTGAGCTTATTTCCTCCCTTAGTCCCCATTCATAAACGAGATGGGTCTCCAAGGCTTCAGAAATTTCGACTCACCCGTTTCTCCTTTTCGCCAATTCGCAGATAGGAAGATGAAAGGGAAAGTGGTAGAGGAACCTGAGGTTGTCCTGTCCGAGGAGGAGGGAGACACCGATTCTGATGCCGGCTTAGAGGGTGATGAGGAAGCCGATGACTTCGACGAATTAGGTGAAAGCTCAGATGAAGCCGCTGGTGAAGAGGGGGACTCCGATGAAGATTATGAGCCCTTGGATCTCGCTATGGAGGATGTTGAGATAGTGAGGCAGAGCCCCTAGAGCGTTCCGAAACCTTCCGATGCCGACCCTAGTTCTGGTATTGGCGTGGAGGAAGAGGTTATCCCATCCAAGCAGACGATTGAAGTACCCTCTGTTGAAAGCACTCAGATGACTGGCATCGCTGATGGTGGTAAGCTTCTCTCCATTTTTTTTTTTGCGTTCTCATCTTTCCTCTTTTTGTTGATGTGATTTCTGACATCTTTGCCATTGGTTATTCGCAGGAAATGCCAAGCCTGTTGATGAAGCTGGTTTTAGTAGTGCAGCAGGACAAAGTGAAGGAAGTGGGAGGATTCCTTATCGAACCCTGCTGAATGACTTGGTGGGCAAAGCTTCTCGCCCAAGTTCTTCTTTGGCTATATGAGCAAGGGTGGCACCATGGTTCAGGTGGAGAACACTCCTTTTGCTGTGTTTTCTCACTTGAAACCCACTGCCGATAGGATCATGAAGGCATATCCAGACTTTCTTGCCAATATTGGAGCCTTCTCAGCAGGAGCTACCTTCGCTTTTGGACTGCTCTGCCATGCTTTGTATGACATGGAGACAACAGCTGTAAGTGACATCACAGAGTCCTTGCTTTTTGATTGGAGGGATGCCATTAGGGGAGCAAAAGAGCATCGCTTCCATGTTGAACCCTTCCAGAAACATGTCTACTTCTTGGCCCAAGTCTTCTGTGGTCGTGAGGCATATTCCTCTCCGGAAGCGGAGAAGGACAAAGCGCATACTCAAGAGCTCAACAAGTTAAAGGAAGAGTTGGAGCAGTGCGAGAAGCGTGTGGCCATTCTGAAGAAGACCATTGGGGAAGCGGAAGCTGCTCATAAGAAGAGGTTTGCCAATGTTGTGAATCATGACTGCATCTCTGCTTTTCTCCGCAAGCGCAACAAGACTGCTGCTTTCACTTTTGTTTGATGGATAGCCCTGAGTTGGCTGATTTGTAATCTTTGGATATTTTCTATGGTTGATTGAATATTTCTGTATTTTGGGTATGTATTTGGGATAACTCTAAGTATTTTGTGTACGGATGTTTGGCATGTGCCTTTATTTGTTACTGCAGGATTTGTGTTTGCTAAGCATGTGTTTCCTGCCATCATATGAAGTATGCAAGAATCAAAGAATTTATGGTGAAATACTTAGAGTTTTTGATGAAAGCTCTCTATTTATTTAGGTAATAATCAAAAGGGCCCAAGTATAAGGGATTGGCTAAATAATCAATTCAGGATATAAGGTTTGACGAAAAACACAATTTAGGATATAACATTACAAAAAAGTTAATTCAGGATATAACGTTACCTAATCCGATCAATTAAGGATAAAATTGGATGGAATTCAGTGTTTGTTTAACACACACCGTTAACTATGCCACGTGGATGCCACGTGTATTTTCTGGAAAAAAATTAAAAATTAAAAATTGAAAAGAATTAAAGATAATAATTGAAGAAATTAATAAAAGAAATGAAAATTTTAATTAGAATATAAATTTAGGGTTTGGATCGTTTTTCAGAGAATTCTCCTTTCATCTTCCTTAACTTCTTCTCCTTCCCCTTCATCTTTCTCCTGTCCTCCTATCTCTTTCTCTTCTCCCAATCGCAAAATCAATTTTCCTTATCTATTTTGATATAGTTTTTCTTCCCTTTTCTTCTTCCTTCACAATATCAAGCTATTGGTCTAACCCATTCTGATATCTCTAAAGGAAAAACAAAAGGAGGAACCCATCTTTTATTTTCTCTTTCTTTATAATTCTAACCACTTCATTTAATATTTTATCGGAAATTTTTTATTTTTCACTACTATTCTTATTATTCTTTAATACCCAATACCCATCAAACCAAAAAAAAAGGCAATTGCTTGGTCTGCAAAAGCTTCTACAATGGAGACTCTGTATGTCTCCTACTGTGTCTCTCCTTGTCGTCTTAATGCAAGACGAGTTGAAAAGAATGTCGTGAATTTTAAGTGTGAAGTTGTTGCAAGAGACAAAAGGGAATTCACCGAGAATATATAAAAGCAAAATGGCTGTGGACATGTAGTCAAAAAGAAGGAAGAAAGAAGCTTTACTGAATATATAAACCCATTTTGTTCATCTTTGGCATCATTTTTGGACGCTTTGTGCATTATATATTGATTCATTGATTGGCATCTTTAGAGTTTTTGTTTTTGGGTCTTGAACTGTCTAGGGATTTAGTTCTTGGATTAGTTTTTTTTAGCGGATTAATTGTTTTGATAAATTTAATTTTTTGTTCTAATTTTATGGATTAATAATGTTATTTTCTACATAGAGAATATGGGTTTTAACTTATTTAAGCTATTTAAATTTATAAATTAGAAATAATGTTAAGGTTATTAACGAGAAAGAAGATGGTTTGTTCATGTTCTTTATGTTCATCTTTTTTCTGGCTTCAAAAGGATAGTTTGATCTAAAAAGTGAAGTACAAAACAAAAAGAAGATGTTGGTGAAATAAAATTAAAAGAAGGGTGGCGGTTTTTTGGGTGGAATGAAAAAAAAAGAATATTTTAAAGGGGTTGGTGGCATTAAATTATTCCACACTTAATTTTAAATGAAAAAAAGCCAGATGGCAAAAATAAAAAGCCACATGTACACCCGGTTCTTCTCTTCACGTGATTATTTGGTGCGTGTTGTTCAAACATTGAATTCCGTCCAATGTTATCCTTGATTGAATGGATTAGATAACGTTATATCCTGAATTAACTTTTTTGTAACGTTATATCCTGAATTGCGTTTTTTGTCAAACCTTATATCCTGAATTGATTATTTAGCCCAAGGGATTTTACAAAATCCTATGGGCTAACTAGAGAGGCCTATCCTTAAGCAAATGAAATGCATTTTAACAATGGTAGGACTTAAGCCATTTGGCATTAATTAACTCATATCAGTTTGGCTCGTTGGGCTTCATGATCTCACAATATCCACTAGCAAAGGCTTCTGTCACGATGTAAGGCCCACTCCAACATGGAGCAAATTTGGAGGGTCGGGGCAAATTTCTTCTCACGTGATCATCTGCCTTAAGCATCAGCTGTCCTGCCACAAAGGTCCTAGGATTGACTTTCCTGCCATAAGTCTTGGCCATGGATGCTTGATATTTCTGCATGTTGGCCTTAGCCTGCTCTCTTATCTCATCCATAGCTTCCAACTCGACTAATCTCTGCCCTCCACAAATGACAAATGAGCTGTCTAAGTCAGTGGAGGCCAGGATTCTTGCCATTGGCTTGACAATCTCGACCGACAGGATAGCTTCGGCGCCATAAACTAGGGAGTAAGGAGAAAAGCCTGTAGAGGATCGAGGATGGACCCGATAGGCCCATAAAGCATCAGGCAAGTGGGTGGTCCAGCGTTTTTTATATTCGTACACCATCTTGCTCAAAATTTTGAGCAGCACCTTGTTTGTTGCTTCGGCTTGGCCATTTCCTTGTGGGTAGTAGGCTGTCGACCTTCGGTGTCTGATCTCATAGTCATCCAAGAGTTTGCCAACATACTAGTTCACAAATGGGGTGCCATTGTCGGTGATGATCCTGTGAGGAACTTCGAATCTGCAAATGATTGACTCTTTAATGAACCGGGTTATAGCAGGACCAGTCGCCTTTGTCAAAGCTTCTGTCTCAACCCACTTTGTGAAGTATTCTGTGGCCACAAGGATCCATATCTTGCTATCAGATGCAGGGTGGATTGGACCAATCAAATCTAGCCCCCAAGTGTGGAAGGGCCAAGGAGTTCTCATATCTTGAAGTGTCGAGGGGTGAGCATGAATCATTGCTCCATGGAATTGACATGTTGAGCACCTCTTCACATATTCTTTGGACTCCTTTTTCATTCGAGGCCAATAATACCCGCATGATATTAGCTGTTGGTAGAGTTTCTTTCTGCCTTGATGTTCTCCACAATCACCAGAATGGATTTCTGCCATGACTTTGGGAGCTTCTTCGGCAGACAAGCATCTCAAGGGTTCTGCAGTGAATCCTTTTTTGAAAAGAATGCCATTATCGACGAAGAATCTTGCTGCAGATCTCCTAAGGGCATATGCCTTCTTTGCGTCCTGCGGCAGGACGTTATGAATCAAGAAATCCAAGAGTGGCTGTCGCCAATCTCCTGCGGCGTCTAAGGCAAGGCATTCTTTCTCTCCAAACATTGGGCTGCAGCTTTCACATTCCTGCTGCAGAGCGGATGCTTCCTTCTTCATGTCTGGCCAAAAATAGCCAAGTCGCTGTAATCTTCGATAGAGGCTAATTTCAGGAGCTATGCCACAAGACTTGTCATGAGTCTCTTTGAGGACGAGCTCCGCCTCCTCTTTTTCGATACAGCGTGCAAGAATTCCTCCAGGTATCCGGCGATAAAGATCTCCGTTGATCAGAGTGTAATCTTTGAGCTCCTTGATCGATGGAAAATCATCAGACAGCAGGGCTTTGCTGATTGAGCTTCTCCAATCTTCCTTCTCGGCTGTGGGCCCTTACTTGGGCAAGTTTGTGACTGGGGAGACTCGCTTGACTACTTCGAATTGAGCGGAATTGCCAGGGAAAATGAGCTTTGATCCCAAGGTGGCTAGCGTGTCAGCATATCGATTCTCCCCTCTCTACACATGAACGATCTCAAAAGTCTCAAATGACTTTTCTACCTCTCGTGCCATGGCTCTTTGAGTGCGAATTCCCCATTTACTTGGCTAATAACCAAGTTGGAATCGCCTTTAACTCTCAAATGCTTGATTCCTCTTTCTTTGGCGGCCAAGAGACCAATGAGATAAGCCTCATATTCGGCAACGTTATTCGAGCATGGAAAGTCAAGTTTGCAAGACAGAGTGATCGCTTGAGCCTTTTCATCCAATATTACAATGCCAGCACCTCCTCCTTCTGCCATGGAGGACCCATCAAAGTACAAAGTGTGGGGTTGTACTGGTTCTGCAGTGGCAACTTGTTCTTCCATTCCTGGGATTTCTTCTAATATGGTGGAGGAGTCTTCGCCTGGGAACTCAGCAAGAAGGTCCGCTACAGCTTGTCCTTTGATGGTAGAGGGATTGTGGCAGGAAATAGAATACTGCGACAATTGCGGCAGCCAGTTGGCTAATCTTCCTGACAGAGATGGTTTCGCTAGTAGATAGCGGATTGGGTTGGACTTTGTCATCAAGTTTATCTCGTGAGCTAGGAAATAGTGCCTCAGCTTCTGGGAAGCATAAATCAGCGCTAAGCACATCCTTTCGATCCTAGGATATTTCCTTTCGGATTCTTGCAGTGCGCGACTGATATAATAGATTGGGCACTCTATTCCTTGCTCATCGACTTGAGCCAACAATCCGCCCGTAGCTGTGTCTGTCATGGCCAAATACAACCTTAGAGGCTTTCCTGCGGTAGGAGACTACACTGTTGGGAGGCTCCTCAGCCGCTTCTTCAAATGCAGAAAAGCTTCTTCAAGATTATGGTCCCATTCATATGGCTTCCCTTTCTTCAACAAAGGGGTGAAAACTGTGGTGCTCGCCGCAAGACCTGGAATAAAACGCCTTATGTAAGATAGCCTGCCAAGAAAGCTTTTCAGCTTCTTTACATTGGTAGGCCTCTTCATTTCGGCTATCGCGTCTATGCAGCTCTGATCCACATTGATTCCTCGTTTGTGAACAAGGAAGCCAAGAAACTTTCCTGCGGGGACTCCAAAGGCACATTTGGCAGGATTCATCTTGAGTTTGTAAGCACGGCAACGGTTGAATACCCTTCTCAGAGCATCGAAATGCCCTTACCTTGTCTTTGACTTGACCACGACATCATCGACATAATCTTCCAAGTCTTGGTGCATTAAATCGTGGAAGATTGCGGTCATGGCACGTTGATAAGTGGCTCCGGCATTCTTGAGGCCAAAGGGCATCACCGTGTAATAGAAGTTGCCGATGGGTGTCCTGAATGCTGTCTTCTCAGCATCCTTTTGGGTCATCTTGATCTGATTATAACCACTAAAGCCGTCCATGAAGGAGAACATGGCATGTCCTGTCGTGGAATCAATGAGGACATCCATGTTTGGCAGTGGAAAATCGTCTTTGGGACACGCTTTGTTCAGGTCTCTGAAGTCCACGCAGCATCTTATTTTGCCATTTTTCTTCTTCACGGGAACTATGTTGGACAACCATGTTGGGTGCTGAATCGGCCTAATAAATCCTGCGGCTAAGAGCTTTTCCACTTCTTCTTTGATTTGATCTTCTACTGCAGGATGGAATACTCTAGCGTGCTGCTTGACTAGCTTAGCATCAGGCTGGACATTTAATGAGTGGGCCACCATAGCAGGATCCAGGCCCGGCATGTCTTTGTAGCTCCACGCAAAACCATTTTCATATTCCTTCAATAATTTGACAAGCTGGTCCTTCTCGGCAGGGCATAGAGAAGAACTGATGGACACACAGTGCTGTGCGGCAGGAGCACCGCTGACATCTACAACCTCTAAGGGCTCGTCGACTGCCACGGATGGCTCTTTTGGAGCATCTCCTGCCGCGTTCTCGGGACTCACAAGATTGCAGTCATTACAGCTACTGGTGTTGGGATCTCCTTGAGGATCTTTAGGAGACCCCGCGCACCTTCATAAGCGATAGACTACCTTCCCGTTGGGATAGACAGTCTTGCGACATTGTGGTGAAGATTGTGTCCTTTTCTACTTCTTGCGATCAAGTGTAGCTCGGAGATCCCAGTCTGGATCGTCTCGAATGTCTTCCCATCTGGGCAAAGGAGTACCAGTTGGCTTAGTCACTCGGGCACCCTGGGCAGGTGCAAG